>JAJEJO010001254.1:838767-958267 GCA_020662805.1 Glaucomys volans
CATCCATCATCCATCCATGCATCCATCATCCATCCATCCATCCATCCATCCATCATCCATCCATCCATTCATCCATCATCCATCATCCATCATCCATCCATCCATCCATCATCCATCAGCCATCATCTATCAATCCATCCATCATCCATCCATCTATCCATCCATCCATCCATCCATCCATCCATCCATCCGTCCGTCCATCATCTATCCAAGCACTCCAGCAACTGTCCATTGAATGTTGGTTCTTTGGTGATCACTGATAGGGGCCAGGATAAAAAAACATGGGGTTGGCGGGGCACAGTGGCACACATCTGTAATCCCAACAGCTCAGGAGCTGAGGCTGAAGAATCATGAGTTCAAATCCAGCCTCAGCAATTTAGTGAGCCACTAAGCAACGCAGTGAGACCCTATCTCTAAATAAAATACAAAATAGGGCTGGGGATGTGACTCAGTGGTTGAGTGCTCCTGAGATCAATCCCAGTACCAAAAACACATGGGGATGTCCTCCAAAGTGGACAGACCTGGGAGACAGAGAGGTTATCAGGTTATGTTATTATGGAATTACCTTTGGGAGGGACTCTGTGGGGACCTCTGCTCACCCCTAGTCTAGGCTAATGGCCTGGGCTGTCCTTTCCAGGAGCTGACCGTCCTGCACCTTTAGGGACTAACGCACATTCCTCTGATCCTGGGTTCAACCAGGTCTGACATTTATGGATTAAGTTGCGCACGCTGGGCTGGGAATGCAGCGCAGTGGTAGAGCAATTGCCTAGCATGCACGAGGCCCTGGGTTCAATTCCCAGCAACACACGCGCGTGTGCACGCGCACACACACAAGCCCAGCCCTCTGACCATGCTCTCTCTTCTAATCCCCCTCCTACCATGAATAACATGAATTATCTCATTTTACAGATGAGGAAGTAGGTTCAGAGAGAGGAAGTGACTTTCCCAAGGTCACCGCTGGTGCAAGGAATGGGTCCCCAGGCTATTCAATCCTGCATCCTCTACTATTTCCACAGCAACACTCACTCCTGCTTGAGGGCCTATTCCTGCTTGAGGGGACTGGTGGGAGGACCAGTGCCTCTGTCCTCAGTTATTGAGGACATGAAGTCATTTGTATTGAGTCCTTCCAAGCGGGGCAGCATCTGGGGCTTTATAACCTCCCTGTGTGATGATCCTGAGTCGAGGACTCCAGTATTGTCTGTCCCCACTGCAGAGAAAGCACCAGAGGCACAGAAGTGCTGAGTGATCTGACGCCCATCACACAACCCGAATGGGTCTGTTGTGTTCCAGGGGCCCAGGTTTGCGCATATGGGAGGGGGTGACTCTGTGTATAAAATGCACCTAGCTTTTGAAAACTTCAAAATGTGCCCCCCAGATGAAACACATTCTCTTGAATTTCCCTCCTCGGAAACAAAATTGTCCCCAGTTTCTGTGTCTTGCCATGGAATTTTCTATGCAAACCGGAACGCGCGTGTTCAGTGTGCGTCTAGATCCGTTTTGTTATCAGAAACGACACCCTGACTTCAGCTCACTCCTTCTACTTATGGGAACTTGGAGGTCCCTCCCCATCTGCGCACAGATCTGCCCCCTTTCCTTCAAGGATGGATGGCATTCCATCATCCACGGACCTCTCCTCCCTCTACTGAGCACATCCGGGCTACTTCCAGTCTGAGACCCCACTGTCCATGGCAATACAGAAGCTCCTACCTGATGAGACCATTCTCAGCTCCCGATGCCCCACGTCAGGCAGGGCTTGATGTCTCTTTCCCTTGGAGGACTTTCCAGAGTGATCGGAGGCAGGGAGAGACCAAGCCAACCCTCCCCTTGTGATCATCTGCTCAGGTCCCCACCCCGGGTAGACCGTGTGCAGCTAGCCGAGCTGGGCCCAGGGTGGCTCTCTGCGGACCTCAGTGTGTCTGCAGCAAAGGGGGTTGGCGCATCTGGACTCCCACTTTCTGTGGAGTCTTGGGGAGACCCTTGGATGCATCCCTAGGAAAGCCTGTAGGTGGGCAGCAAGATCCAAACCCCTGCCCAGGGCTCCAGTGGCCCCACCGAGTGTCTCCCACAGCAAACAGGCCATGCCCCTGTTGGAGACCCTAGCGAGGCAAGCCACAGCCTCCTCCGGACCCCCTGCCCCCTAGAGGAGCCCTAGGAGGATCTTCGATCCCGTCAGAAACACATTGGGAGTGACCTATGGCCTTCAAAACCTGACCACAGTCCCACCCTGTCCGGTCCTCCCCAGCCCCAGCCACTCGCCCCACTCACCATAAGTGCTGCCCACGGGAGCCCCGAGGGGCGTGTTCACACTGACCATGGCCTGGTGCACCCAGCTGGACACTTGGGGGGCATGGAGGCCGGGGCCCACACACACAGCAGCGCGGCCACCAGGAGCCGTCCACCAGGAAGGCAGGGAGCACAGCCAGCTGCCACCACCCGGTTATCTTATTGATTCTTCTAATCACCCAAGGTGGGTGGATACGTTAAAGAGTAACTAGTCACTTAGGGAACCTGTGGCTGGGGACTGTCGCTATTGCCATGGCAACGGCGAACTGGCCAGACCCGAGGTCCACTCAGGCCCCAGTCCTGCACTCTGGGGGTAGGAGCTCCTGGGGCCAGAAGTAAGGATGTCAGTCCTCAACTTGGGGGAAAGAAACTGGACAGGAGGGCCTGAGGTGAGAGTCCAGGTTGGGTGGGGTTTTATGGTTCCAATGATGGGCGTGGCGCAATGCAGGAGGGCGCGGGGAGGCCGAGGGAGAGGAGAGAAGCCGGGGAAGCTCTGGGTTTAATGAGGCCTGCTGGATGCTGGGAGCTGCCCACAGCCTGGCCCTGTGTCACTGGACACCCGGATGAGGAAATCCAGACAGAGAGAAGATGCTGCCCGGAGTCTCCCGGTGGCTAAGGAGGAGAGCTAGGCCACAACCCGGCTCCCGCTCTTCTCCTGGGAACTGTTCTACCCCAGGCCCTGTGCCAGCCTCCAGTGGGGCGGCTGTCACTCTGTCACCTCCAAGCCTGGGCCCAGGTGGCCAACTGCTGCTGAAATAAAACCAAGCTCCCCTGGAGGGACCGGCATCAGCTCACGGCCACTGACTCGGATGGGCCCCTCCACAGTCCCAGGACTCCCACCTGGGCTTCCCTCCTCCGCCATCTCCCTCTCTACCTCCACTTCAGACCTCTTCTCTCCTCAAAACGTCTCCACTGTCGTCATCAGCAGGACGAGACTTGACCTTCCTCATAGAGAAAACAGAAGCCTAACCCAGACCTCCCGAGCTCCCCTGTAAAGGCGAGAGTTCAGCTCCTCCTAGGCAGATCGGCCTCTGTCTGCAGCCCGGAGCCCAGTCCTGCACTCCTGGACTGCTGGTCCGCATCTCTGCTTCCAGGGCCCCGCTTAGCTCGAGCCATCTTCCTCTTACCTAAGTTACTGCAAAGGCCTCCTGGCTACTCCCAGCATCCACTCTGGCCCTCCCCAAATTGTTCTCCATTAATGTAGAAGGAGCTTTCTTTTCCAGTGAAAACCCGATTGTGTCTTTCTAGAGCTAGAATCTCCATGTGCCTTCCCCTTGCCCTGGAGTGAAGTCCCGAGACTGCTATGGTTCGGCCCCTACCTCTCTCCCCAGGGTGACTCATCTCACTCCCTTCCCCCAACACCCAGGCATTGCCCAGTACCCTCTCCCCAGCCCGCCACCCACTCAGCCCTCTCTTCCCCAGAGCCTGACCAGCTTCTCTTCATCCCAAATCACGCCTCTCATGTTGATAATGGAGCAAAGTTATGCATACGTGAACAAGACGTGTGGACGGGAACTCTCTGCACTTCTGCCCCATTTTGCTGTGAATCTAAAATAGTCTTTTAAAAATAAAGCCCTCTGCAGGAAGACTCACCAGACCACCCATTCGAGTTTAGACTGTGTTCTCAGAATCCCTGTTCTTCTCCCAGGTGGCACTTCAGTTCCAATAAAGTATCTATGTTCATCTTCTGCTCCTGCCTGGCAGCCCCGCAGGGATGGGAAGCTCCAGGAGGATTGGAATGTTGTAGATCTCAGGAAGCAGCAAACCTGTCCTGCAAGGGACCCTGTAGATGTCTTGGACTTTGAGAGCCACACGGGAAGGCTGCTGTAGACAATTCATAGACCAAGGAGCAGAGATGGGCTTCAGTAAAACTTCATAAATCGACAGTGACCCCATTTGGCTATGGGCTGTGGTTCATCCACCCCCGATGTTTATCAAAGGCCACGATGTTCAGAGCTGATACTTTTTTGGAGGGTGGGGGGTACTGGGGATCAAACTCAGGGGAGCTTTTACCACTGAGTCACATCCCCAGTTCTTTTTATTTCTTCTTTTGAGACAGAGTCTCACTGAGTTGCCTGCTAAGTTGCTGAGGCTGGCCTCAAACTTGCAAGCCTCCTGACTTGCCTCCCGAGTCACTGTACAGGTGTGCACCATGGCGACCGCAGAGCTGAGGCTTTGACTCACTGTGCACCAGGTACACCTGAAGTGCTCTCTGTGTATTCTTTTTTCTTTTTTTTGGAACCAGGGATTGAACCCAGTGGCACTCCACCACTGAGCCACATCCCCAGCCCTATTTTGTATTTTATTTAGAGACAGGGTCTCACTGAGTTGCTTAGGGCCTCGCTAAGTTGCTGAGGCTGGCTTTGAACTCACGATCCTCCTGACTCAGCCTTCCAAGTCGCTTGGATTACAGGCGTGTGCCACCGTGCCCGGCTCTGTGTACTCTTTTCTGCAATATTTTGAATGACTTTGTGATGCAGAAACTATCAGTGTCCCCTTTACAGATAAGACTTCATCACTGAGGCCACACGTGGCCACCAAGTGCAATCGGCACCCAGGCAGTCCGGGTCCAGGGCGAACCTGGGTGTAGAATGAATGAGCCAATGAGTGATCAGACGCCACTGGCCATGAAAGTCTTCAAAAGCCCTGGCACTCTGCAGAGGTTCAAATGTCATTGCTAACAGCAAAACAGAGTTCTCTGCACCAAGGTCCCCTCCACGGGAACAGCCCTGCAGCAAGCCAGACTACCAAGGCCTCGTCCCCCAGATCTGCAGTGTCTAAGGCACGGCAGCATCAAAGAACCCAACCTGCTCATTTCCTCTTTGTGTATTTAAAAAAAATTTTTTCCCTCTTCTCTGCACTGGGGATTCAACTCAGGGGTGCTCTGTCACTGAGCTACACCCTCAGTCCTTTTTACTTTTTATTTTGAGACACAGAATCGCTAAGTTGCCCAGGCTGGCCTCAAACTTGCAATCCTCCTGTCTCAGCCTCCCAAGTAACTGGGATTACAGGGGAACCACCTCGTCTAGCCCCATTCCTCCTTAGGCCCTGGCTGTTCCTGACGGCTACATTGGAAAAGTGAATCTGGGAGATCATCTTGAATTCCCACCCTACAGTGGCATTTTTTGCTGAATTGTGGGTACATTTGTCAAAGGCCACTGTGTCTCTTAGCTGAGAGGCAGGAGAGTGGGGGTTAAGATATCCCATGTCGACCTCACGTAGATTAGGATCAGATGCCTTTCTTCGGCTTTAGTTTTTACATCTGTAAAATGGGGATTGGAACAGTACCGGTCACTTAAAATAGCTGCGATCATTCAGTGGGATCTAGAGACCAGAGGGCTCAGTCCAAGCACTTCATAAATGCCAGTGGTGTCATTCTCCTTGTCCGGGGACTCAGGCCCAGGATGGCAATGTGGGCAGCCGGAAAGCACAGGCCTTAGGGGCAGAATGTAAATCCCAGGTCTGCTCCCTACTTGCTGTGTGACTCTATGATGCCACTTTAATCCAGAGGGTTCCCTGCCACTTGCATTTCCAGAACATTTTGGGAAATTGATGCAGAGCTGGGAAACCATTTTCCTCCCTTACGGGGGCCTTAACTATATATTTTTAAATCTAGCATTTACTATCACCATTGTTTTATAAAAGAAAGGACATTATAAACTCCGCCCTACCCAAGAAGGATGTCCCCTGTGTGTAATGACCTTGCAACATGCCCTTGACTCTCTTATTTCAATCAGTTCCAGAATTTGGAAACTGGGACTCACTCTAAGCCCCATTTTCCTCATCTGCAAAATGGAGTAACACTGGTACTTGCCCCGTGCATTGATCTGGCCCTGGCTAGTGGGACCCCGGCTGTCAGCCCCTCCCCGGGTCTTCCTCAGACTGCTTCCCCTCCCCCATGCAACTCCTCCTACCCAATCACCTTCCCTGTCTTTCGACCCTCCCGGAAGCTGAGATCAGAGAGATCCACTGCTTGGGATCTCTAAGGACTTTACAGGGAGCGTCACTGGGGAGGGGGTGACATGACAGGTGACAGCCTGGGTGGGGATGACCAAGAGGGAAGAAAACCCGCTCCATCCAGGTCAATGTGGGGACTCTGCAGAAAGGGGTCTGTTTCCCACCCCCTGGCGGAGCCGTTCAGGGAGTGGGCCCAGCAGGAGGGCAAGGTCTGAGGGAGGAGATTTTACTATCTCTGGGGACAAAAGGACTTTTGTGTGTTACGATCTCTGGGTGGGATGGGTGGGGAAAGGGAAATGGTTTATGGGAATGAGAATGAGATTGTGTGGGAGAAAAAGAGAATCAGAGGCGCGGCCTGGACAGGAGAACCAGGCAGAGCAGACGGAGAGATGAGGTGGAGACGGCGACACAGAAAAGGGAACGGCCCTGAAAGAGCGTCCCAGGCCAGCTGTGGTTCTGCGTCTTGGTCCTAAAACTCAGCAAAGTGCCAGGAAACCTGAAGAGATGTGACCCTCAGCTCCATTTTTTTTCTCAATGAATTGATATTTATTTTTATTTTATTTGTTTGAATTAGCTCTACATGACAGTAGAATGCATATTGACCACAGCTTTGGTGTCAACCGAAGGAGAGCCGTGCATCTCTAAGTCACACCCTCTCTGAACCTCAGTGTCCCCATCTGACTAAGGGGGCTGAACCCTGTGGGCCTGGGGATGGGAGGTCCCTAAACTAATTTCACTGGTTTTCAAAATCATGGACCCCAAACATGCCCGGCATAGAGAGGGAACCATAAATCCTCAAGACAGCCCAGGCTGCTGGTACTGCATGGATGGAGGTGGGGTTCAGGATAAAGATGGTCAAACAAGTGCCTTTGATCGGGTGGACAGGCTTGGGTTGGAAGCTGGAGACTCACAGCTAAGCTGCTACACTGCTCCCGCAGCCCCAGCTCTCTGAGACTCAAGTTCTAAAAGATGTTCTCCCCTGAGACCTGAGAAAGAAAGCTGTAACTAAAGAAAGAGGGAAGGCAAGAAGGTCCCTTTCTTCTGGCACAGGCTGGACATTTAGAAAAGAGAATCTAGGAGAGAAAAGCCAGATCAGTGGGGGACACCCAACTCTGGTCCTTGTTATTTAAAAAAAAAAAATTCCTTGTGCATGTATGAATACATCCCAACAAATCCCACTTTTATGTATGATAATAATGCACCAATTTTAAAAATTTAATGGAGACCAGTAGAGTTGAGCAAGGGGGTTGGGGAGGGAGGAGAGATGAAAATGGAGGAACTGGAGAATGAAACTGTCATATTGTGATACGTGCATGTCTGAATATGTCCCAGTGAATGCCACTGTATAATTACAATGCACCAGCAAAAACATTTAAAATAATTATTCTTCCATCCTGCCTTTGGGGGGCACCCTTGAGGATCAGGCCCAGCTGCAGGGGCCCCAGAACCCTGGGCCAGTTCAGATCCACAGGAGCCCGTTGGACTTGAGCCCAGAGAAGCACATGTTGCTATTGCAGTTGCCTTGGTAACTGGGGGGACAGGCGGAGCAGGGCCGCCCCGTCTTGTACGGAGCCTCACCGATCCAGTTGCCCCTGGAAGAGAAAAGGTCCCAGGAAGCAGGGTTAGGAGACGGAGGAGCTTTAGGTGAGCAACTTCACACGGACTTCCAAACCTCAGCCCTGCTGCCCACAGGCTCTGTGACCTTGGGCGAATCACATCTGTCAGCTGAGGTTTCTTCATCTGCAAAGTCAACAGAAGGCCCCTCCCTCTTGGGATGCAGCGAGCATCAGCTAGAGGTCTGGTGGATGCACAACCTCAAACAAGACCCCCTGCAAGGACGGATCTTCTTATTCCCCCACATCCCCTGCAGGAAACAGATCTGAGCTCTGGTCCTGGTGACAGGCTGAGCCACCTCATTTCTGGAAACTTGATTTTATTCCCTACATAAAGTAAACATATGAAATAGTGCCTATAAAAGTCATGTGAGATAACCTCTGAGAAATGCTTGTGATTTAGGAACGCTGTGCAGACGTGGCTGTAATTGGCCCTTGAGTGGAGCTGGAGGGCGGGAGTGGGGGCCACCGCCTCCCTGCCAAGGGTCTCAGAAACCTGGGTAAAGAAAGAGGGTTATCAATGGCCTCTCTGAAACACCAACCTTGTATGGGGTACGTGGCACAGAGGGAGGGATGCTGCACATCGGTCCTGTCATTGGATCCTTAGGTCCCCCCATCCCCAGCCCCCTTGGCCTTGGTAACGGTACTTACTTAATGGCGTAATTGCAGACCAGGTACACCGCCTGATGCCAGGTGCTGCCCCAGACGCTGATGCTGGCACAGGTATGGAGAGCACAGCCCAGCCGATTGGAGGATGCCCACACCATCTGAGGAGGCAGGAAGACGAGGGAGCTGAGCAGGACTGGGTAGGGCCCAGGTTCCACCGGGTGCCTGGCCCCTGGGTCCGGTGGGTGTGTTAGGGAAGGTCTTCTTTGGGAGGCGCCCAACTGTCCCAAGGTGGAGGCAGGGTGGGGGGCTGGAGGCATTCAGACTCTAATATAACGTTTCTCAAAATGTTGTTTTACTACACCCAATCATAGGGAATACATCTCACATTGTTATGAACTCATAAACACAATTGAAACGAAAGGTTTTGAACCAATATTTAGTCTTTTCGTGTGCAATATAAGCTGATATTTTCTACACTGTTCTGTTCATTTTATTTATTTTCTCCTAGTGACCAACCTTTGAAATCATTGTCATGTTGGAGGTTAAAGACAAACTGGAGTCCAACACACTTGGATTAGTATCCCAATATCCCCTGCTGTGTGACTTTGACTAAGTCTCTTATCCTCTCTGTGCCTTGGTTTCTTCATTAGTAAAATGGAAGCACTAGTGTCTCATGAGAAGTTAGAAAGGACATCTGGTTTAGGTGTCATATGTTATAGAGGGTCTCAAAGTTAAGTTTTCAAATTTACCTCCAAATGAGACCGAGAGACAGACAGAGCTGAAAGGAGTCGTTTGTCACATGGTAGGAAGTTCCTATTACATTAGGATGATATATACATTGTATCTTTATGTCCAGTGTTATAGTTCTCAACATTAGCACTCAAAGTGTTCTATAGTACTTGGAATCTTTTTTTGACATTTCCCCTTTTTTAAGATAGTGGGAGCAAAGCAGAGCATGGTGGCTCACGGCTGCAATCCCAGAGGCTCGGGAGGCTGAAGCAGGAAGATTACAGGGTTGAGGCCAGCCTGGGCAACTTAGTGGGACCCTGTCTCAAAATAAAAAATAAAAAGCCTGGGGATGTGGCTCAGGGGTAAAGCACTTGTGTGGCAGGCACAAAGCCTAGATTTGATTTTCAGGACTAAGAGGAGGAAAAAAAAAGATAGTGGGAATCTAAAAATTGGAAAATCCCCAAGACATGCAAAACAAAACAAGATTCACCCCAACGCAATGTACAGAGAACTTTCCGGGAACAAGCTTCTAATGTGAAAGGAATCTCAAAAGGGGCCCTGCTTGAATGCTCGTTTCTGTTCCACCCAAGCTTCTCCCTCTGGGTACCAGGACCGGCTCTGTGTCAGCCCTGAGCCCTGACCAGGGTACCTGAGTGTAGTGAGAGCAGACAGGGCCACTGCAGCGCCAGGGGCAATGTGGGGTACAGTCCTCGGGGGCCGGAAACAGGTAATGCTGCTTCTCCTCAGACCAAGACTTCACGAGATCCACCACCGAGCGGTACCTGGGGAGGCCAAAAACATGGAGGAAGCTGGGGGAGAATGGAAACGTCACTGTGCCACCAACTGCCACAACTTGCTTGGTGACCTTGGGTGAGTCACTTCGCTTCTCTTCCTGGTTTCCTCCTCTATAAAATGAGAATGGGAACAGTAGCACTTACCTCACAGGTGTGTTCCGAAGATCAGTGGGGATAGGTGGTGTGGAGACCTTCCCAGGAGCTGGCACGTAGTAAGTGATCAGTAAAGCACCAGAGGTGGGCCTCTCAGACAGAGGCACTTGCATTGTTTTTGGGTGGGGAGGGGGTACCGGGGATTGAACTCAGGGGCACTCCACCACTGAGCCACCTCCCCAGCCCTCTTTTGTATTTTATGTAGAGACAGGGTCTCACTGAGTTGCTTAGCATCTCACTTTTGCTGAGGCTGGCTTTGGACTCGCCATCCTCCCACCTCAGCCTCCTGAGCTGCTGGGATTAGAGGCATGCACCACCACGCCCCATGAGGCACTTGAATTTTTAGGGAAGGGAAAGCTTGTTGGATCATCTCTGCGGCCTCCCAGTTGTGAGATGGGGAGAAGGCAGACCCCAGAGACTCTGCAGTGGGAATTCACAATGGCCCATCTTTATCCCTGACTCCATTTCCTTTTCACTGTCAGCCTCTTGAGTGATGACCATGGGACAGGGGTGAAGCCTGGCAGGAAAAGTTTAGTGTCAGGGAGAGGGGTCAGGACCTTGGAAAAGACTGCACCACCCAGCACTCCAGGCCCATAAAGCCTGGAGCTGGCCCCGGCCAGGGGATGAGGGGATGACATGGGACAGGGCCTGAGTGACCACTAGGCTCAGCTGGGCCTGAGTCCTGTCTCTCTCACCCTGCTGGGGTCCTGGCCCACTGGACAGTGTGGGAAAACATCATCGTTTTTGTAACGTTCTTATTTGGCAAAGTAAGAACATGACAGTGGTGTGGTCATCTCGTAAATGACTTCGAAATTTTACTGGCCTATGAAATCTGCGAGTCAGGGAAGAACCACGCTGGGCCAGCACCTTTGTTTTGCAGACGGGACACTGAGGTTGGGAACACGGAAATAACTTGCCCAGGCTGGTCCCTAGACTTGGACTCGAGAGACAGAATGGGGGAGGAAAGTCAGGCTGGAGGAGTGGGTTTGACTCTCGGGGCATCCATGGGCCTGGTGTGCCCCCTGACTCTCCTCTCCAGGGCTCTTATCCCCACAGGGTCTTCAGATCACCCCAACTCTCTGAAACAATGCAAGGCTTATTAGCTCACCCCCTTTACTCTCCCCCGTCTGTCCTAATGACAAGGCAGCTCCCTGTGGCAGAGGCTGTCCGCCTGGCCGCCACTGTATTCCAGCACCTGGGACAGAGTCAGCCCTCAGGAGAAGGAAGGAAGGAAGGTCGGAGTTCACTCACCGGCCAGAGTGGATGGAGAGGTTCTGGCCCACGAATCTCATCAGCGGCGAGGGCCCATGGGCCCAGGTGCACTGGGTGGCCCAGGCCTTGGCAGAACTGGCCAGTCGCTCATCCCAGACCTGGGGAAAGAAAGGCCATGAGCCACTCCCCGGGGAGAAAGAGCGCTCTCAACACAACCGAGTTCAGAGATGCCCCGACCCTGGGCCCCGGCTCCCCACCTCCCTGGAACTGTGCGACAAACCCACTGGGCAGAGTAGACAAGGAAGGCCTCAAGGTCACCCCCGAGCCCACAGCAGAGCCCAGGTCCAACCCAGTCCCGTGCCCCTTTCCCCTCCTTTGGCCCAGAGTGTGCTCCAGGCCATTGGCCTAGGTGTTTGGTGGTCCCTAGAGGAGACGGAGCTCAGGGTGAGGGGTGGGCAGCTGATTTTAAAAGTATAATTATTATATGTTTCCTTCCTTCCTTCCTTTCTTCCTTCCTTCCTTCCTTCCTTCCTTCCTTCCTTCCTTCCTTCCTTCCAAATGCAGCACTGGGGATTAATCCCTGGGGTGTTATTTTTTTATTTTTTTGAAATGGGATTTCATCAAGTTGCTGAGGCTGCTCCCAAATTTGGGATCCCCCTGCCTCAGCCTCCCAAGTCACAGGGATGACAGGTGTGTGCCACAATGCCTGGCACCTTATTCTATTTTCTAAACTTGCTTGTGTTAACATAACAATTTTAGTTCAGGGTTGGGGATGTGACTTGGGGTACAGCACTTGACAAGCATGCGTGAGACCCCGGGTTCAACCCCCAGCACCGCAAAACAATGAAAATGATTGTTTAATTCAAAAGCTTTCTTAAAAGCATGTGAAAGCATGTGTAAATTCAGTCTATATAAGATATCCAAAGGAGGAAAGATGGAGAGCTTCTCATCTCTTTCCCGTCCCCGCCCTGAAGTCACCCTACACCCCACCCCCAGAGGCAATCACCCTGTTTCTTGTGTCTGCTTCCAGAAACTTCTATACCTGCACAGATATGTGTGTGTGTACACTTATAATACACAGATATACATATATAACACAAATCTGTACATACATGCACATACATTTATAGACTCACACTACACGCACATACATGTACATGCATCTGTACGCCAGGCTCTCCTGCACCTCGCCTTTTCCACTTGACAAGTCAGGTCATCTTTGTGATTATTCCACACCAGTGCCTATGAAATACCTTCCTCATCCTTTTCAGAGTATGAATTCCCCAAGTTTTATAGCTGGAAAATGTGCCACTTAAAAAATTAAGGTTCACAGGCTGGGGGTGTGACTCAGTGGTAGAGCACTTGCCTAGCATGTATGTGGCCCTGGGTTCCATCCCCAGCACGGCAAAGAAAAAATAAACAAAAGAATGAATGAGTAAATAAAATAAAATGCTAGTTCCCGTCCAACTCTGATTCCTTGGGATTCTCTGAGGTCTTATTTGTTCACTCAGCAAATATTGAACAATATTTCTGGGCCCGGAGGGCTCACAGCGGAGCAAGGAAATGAGATGTCAAACAACCTGTGAGTCATTTCCACCCTGGGGTGCGTGAGAATGCAGAGGGGGACCGGGACTTTCTTGGGGCTGTGCAGGGAAGAGCCTGGGAGGGAGGGGTGCCCGGGAGAAATGAAGGCGCCAGGAGGGATCCAAAGCCCACCCGCCTCCCGAGGGCTGTCTGACTTCTTAGAGGGAAAACAGAGGAAGTGGGAGCTGAGGAAGGAACATGCTAAAACCCTCGCAGACCCTCCTGGGGGTCCCTGGGGAGATAATCCTGCCGGCCTGTTTCATGCCGCATGCAATAATTAAACACCAGTTGGGTGAGTGCCCACACACCACTACTGCTCAATCAATGTGTCATTTGTTTGAAAATTGGAAGGCTTTCTGTGTCAGTCCCTATGTTAATAAATGAATGATCCCATGAGCAAATGAACGACCCCTCCCTGCTGAGCTGCCGCCTCCTGGCTCCGACCCCGCCCCTCTCCAACAGTCACCTCCTGGCATTATATTATCTTATTATATATAAATATTATATATATATATATAGTCTTGCTGATATTTATTTTCTGCACCCCCTGGAAGAATGCACCCCAGGGGAAGGAGCCTTGTTCCCCCAGAGCTCTCTGCTGTACAGAGATCAGGGGGCACGCTGCTCATCTGCAGGCATTTCCAGGTGAAAAGCGTGGATTTGGGATTTGTCTCGGAAGGCTGGACTGGCAAATCTTCCCCTAAAGAAATCCCTGCGGGCTGGAGTCCTCTCTCCAGCTCAGTTTGGGACACTGGTGGTAGGGAGGGGCTGCGACGCAGAGCACATTGTGGTCCAGCCTGGGGTCTGACTTCTGCAGGCCAGGGTGTGAGACGGCCCTGCCTCTTTGGGAGATGATATCCCAGTCTCCTCGGCTAGCCAGTGGTGGGCCTCCCTCAGCCTGAGATCCCCAGGTCTCAGAGACTGTGCCCACGGCTCCAAACCCTGCCTCCGTGGGCTTTCTGGGATGGGAGGTCGGGCATGCTAGGCAAGCCCTGGGGCGAAGAGGCAATAGCATAGGAGGCTCTGGCCGTCGGCCTCCCGCAGGCCCCTGTGTGCAGCCATGATTCGGGGCAGCTATTGAGTTGGTTAAGACTAGGCCTCAGCAGCAGGCAGAACTGGCCTTGGAATCCCTCTTGAAGGAAGAGGGGCATGCTCAGTGCCCAGGGCACAAAGGTGCTCTGCACATCCTATTCTTGTCCCCAGGTTCACTGGAGGATCCGGGCAATTGCCTCAGTTTCCTCATCTGTAAAATGGGAAAGCTAACTCCTGCCCTTTGCACGGGACCCCAGACACCCAGATACTGGCTAGTGGGGCCAGACTGGCCAGTTCTTCAAAGGCAGTCACTCCAGGTCACAAGGAGCAAGCTGGTGTCTGCAGGAAGGGGCACTGGGTCAGGCACAGAGACTCACCATGTACTCCATGTTGGCGGCAGGTGGCTTCACGCTGGCCCGGATGTGGTTGTGATAATCCAGTAAGGCACTCATGTCCCGGGCAGAGATATGGCGCTTCCGGCGGTGCCGGGGCACCCCGAGGCCACTCAGAGGTTGTACAGCCATGCCCTCCGGTCGGCCCAGGGATAAGGTGGCATTGGGCACCACTGAGGCATCTGCTGTCTGGCCTGCCCAGAGGAGCAGGCCTGCCAGACCCACAGCACTAGGCAGCAGGGACATGGCTGGCCGGGGGTCACAAGTCTTCCTGGTACAGCCAGAGCCAGCTGCCTGGAAGGGGTGGCAGGAGGGCAGCAAACCCCGAGTGTCCTCCTTGGGCATTGCCAGTCCAGAGGCTGCTCCCTGGGAACTTGGCAAAGACCTCCTGACCCAGTTCTGGCACAGATGCCCAGCACTGCTTCCTCCCACCCCAGTGGATGGAGTGGGTTGGGTGACAAGCAGGAATGCCCAGACGGTGGCTCACAGAGGCCAGGCCCCGGGGCGGGATGGTGCCACGATGCCAAAGCCAGGCCCTGTCCTGCCCACCCAGGGGACAGACAACCAGCTATCCTCTTCTCCAGCCCTCTCCAAGGCCCAGCCGACGCCCGCAGAGGCAGCGCCAACCTCTCCCAACCGCATGGCAGGGCCCTCTTGCTCCTGAGGTGCTGCGGCTTCAAATTGAGAGGGAGGGGAAAAAGATGGCCGAGAGTGACAGACAGAGAAGGACTCTTGGGAAACAGAAAGAAAGAAGTCAAAAAGCAACAGGAAAAGCAGATACAGAGAAATGGAATATGAGAGAGAGAGAGAGAGAGAGAGAGAGAGAGAGAGAGAAAGAGGAGCAAAGGAAGAGAGCAGAAGAGGAGAGAGAAGGAGGGAGAGTGCAGAGAAGCAGGGAGCCCTGGGCACCAGGCAGCCACTCCCAGGGGCCCACACCCAGGACAGGCAGCCCCGGGGTGGGACGGGGGTGGCAGGAGGTGGCTGAGGGTGCGGGGGACCTCTGCAGACCCCTGGCCTGCCTGGCTGTGCAGCGACTTGAACCGTCCCCAGGAGCTGATGGCATCTGACATCCCAGCCCAACGTGGACAGGGAGGTCCCGGCTGATTGACGGGCTTTGCTCTCCAGCCCACCCTCCGCCCTGCCCTTCTGCTCCCACCGGCAGCGTGCAGGGCTCACAGGGGTGTGGGAAGGGGCAGGAATCCTGGGGGGAAACACCCCCTCCTGGGAGAGACCCCAGACCCCAGACCCAGACCCGCCTCCCGTGCTTCTCTCTGCCCTCCAGACACTGACCTGCGCAGCCACCTCACGCCAGGGCAGTGTTTTCTGACGGTTCTCCCTGCTGACACGTCCAGCCTCAGATGGGCATTTAAGGTGGCCCTGGCTAATGAGCACCTACTATGTGCCAGGCCCAGAGCTCTGCACACGATCTCGGCCAACCCTCGGGGCAGGAGCCGTGGCCCCCACCATACAGATGAGGAGACCAAACACCAGAGAGGCGAAAGGAGCCAAAGTCAAGTCGGCTGCTGGCGGCAGAGCCAGGATGTCCGAATGCTGAAGCGACGCCACTTTTGTGGCCAAAACAAAGAGAGATGCACTGGGACAAAAGGCCTGGGGGATATTTGCCAGAAAGCCACTCAAACCCAGCACTGTGCAGCACGGCTCATTGAGCCCACGGGCCTGGGTTCAAATCCCCTCCATTCCTCGGGACTACTGGGTGTCCTCCAGTGACAGCTCCTTGGCCATCTCCTTCCTCATCTCCCATAGGGAAGAAGTGCTGCCATTTGCGCCATCAGCGGTTGTGAGATTAAATGAATCAACATCCGAGGAGCCAGAACAGTGGCGAGTTTCTGTGTGTATTTCTGTGTCCCCGAGGGTCCCGGTGCGGGTCTGCATCTGGGCATCACGTCTGTGCATACACACTTACGTGCACATGTGCATGCATGAGTCACGCGTGTGTGCACACTCAAGCCAGCGCGTGGTTAAATCCCAGCGGCTCTGGGTGGGAAAGGGCTCCTTCCTCCTCCTGATGACTCGCATGCGTCACAGATGATAAGCCTTCCACCCTCAGCCTCCTCTAGCGACCTCCGAGAAGCTCCAGGCTAAACCCAGTCTCCAGGCAGCAAGCCCAGCCCCCATCCAGCTGGCACCGCAGGGCTGGGGGGCGGGGGACCTGGCCACTCAAACAGGTCTTCCCCAGACACATGGAATTCCCGCCCCAGGCAGCCGCCAAGTCCCCACCTCCGTGGCCCAGACAGCATCCACTGCCAAAGCACACACCTTCCACTGCAGCGTGTCCCCAGCCTGGCCGGACACTGGCGGACTGACTGCTGAGCGCTGGGGTGGGCGGGGAGGGCAGAGTGGCGAGGGCTGTGGTCGCTGACCTTCCAACCACAGTCCAGCCTCGTCTCTGCCCCGGGGTGCTGGGTGTCCTGAGGCAAGTCCTCATCTGTCTCTGGGCCTTCAATGTCCCTCTGGAAAAACTGAACTGAGGACTCTTCTGATTTGGGCAGGTTGGGTCCCTGGCACAACAGGGTGAGCTCTGCAGCCCAGGGAAGCAGACACCCAAAGCCTTGGTGCTCAGGACCCCGGAGTCCAGGGGAAGCCCTCTCTCTCAGAAGGCCCGACATGGACCATTGCACATGGCGGGGAGAGCCCCGGCCCATCCGGGTTCACCAGTCCTCCCGGCCTCCACCCATTGAGCAGATGAGGACCCTGAGGCAGGCAGGAGCCTCGGCAGCTCGCCCTATGGCGTGGAGCTGGTTCTGCGGTAACCTGGGTCCCACACACGTGCAGGCGCTGGAGCATCTGCGCGCCTGCGCACGCTCCCAGTGACGCACGCTCCCAGTGACGCACGCTCTCAGGAATCAGAGTGCTCCCCAGGCCCGCGCAGCCGCTCTAGCAGCGTTTACAGCAAATGAAGATCGTGCATAGATACAGAAAGGCCACCTTGACACGTGATCCCGCTTCATGCATCCCGGCTCCTGTCCCACAAGCCCCCTCCCAAGCGCTTTGCGTGACAGTCGCATTCGACCCCAGCAGCAGCCGCAGCTGCCGCCTCCACAGACAGGAAGAAAGGGACGCAGAGAGGGCGAGTCATTTGCCCAGGGTCACCTCATCAGCGGGTGGCAGAGTGGGGCGTACACCCCATCATGGACAGAGACAGACAGACACGGGTAAAGGACAGCCCGCAGCGGGGTTCACCCATCCACAGAGACCCAGAAAATCCTGCCCAGCCTCCCCACCTGGTGGTCCCTCTCTGCGTCGCCATCCACGTAGGTAGGTCCAGGTAGCTTTGCAGGGGGTAAAGAAGTTAGGTGTGGGGACAGGAAGTAATCAGGTCGCCCAAATTAAGGGCTGTTAACCTCACTTGTACATACTTACAGAGTGAGAGTGAGAACTTGGTACAGGTAGATAATATGTATTGATCAAATCAGGGTAATTAGCATTTCCATTTCCTCAAACACTTATCAATTCTTTCTCTTTTTCTTGGTACTGGGCATTGAACCCAGGGATGCTTTACCACTGAGCTACATCCCCAGCCCTTTTCATATTTTATTTTGAGACAGAGTCTTGCTGAATTTCAGAGGCTGGTCGGGAGCTTGTGATCCTCCCGCCTCAGCCTCCTGAGCTGCTGGGATTACTGGTGTGCGCCACCACGCCTGGCAGACCTTTATCATACCTTCAAGTTGAGAGCCTTTGAACCCTTCCCTTCTGGTTCTTTATAAATCATCTGTCCGTGTTTTCCATTGTGATCTGCATGGTGATTACACAGGTCAATGTTATGTTAGAAGCTCTTCTAGTTGTGTTGTACCCAAAGAAAATAAAATCATCCAACCCGATCACGTAAAGCCAAAAGAAGCCTTTATTTTAGCTGGCCAGCGACGATCACCCTTACACCTAAAAGTGGTGTGCCGGGAAAATTGAACGTTAGTTCTTTTGTTGCCAACTTTCATAGGGCGTGGGAAGGGATTTGGGTGGGGCTATAGGGAGGGGATTTGGGATTGGGGTGGGGCTGACTCTCCCGATCCAGCTAGAGAATCTCCCTGGGGAGCACCAACATTTTAATCTGTTTTCTGTTGCTATAACAGTTGCACCCTCAAGATTTGGGCCCTTAAAATCGAGGTTCTGCTTCAAAAAAATGATTGAGGGTTATATTTGGTAAAAATCTTTGCTGAAAAGAATTCTCTCCATAAGTATAAAATTAAAATCCTACATAAAAAAAGGACACACACCGATGGCAATGACCCATTCCTGTCTTCCCAACACACATGCACTTCCTAACCATAAACGCCTTCTCCAATATACCGCTAAAACCCCCAACAATGTACACACACAGAAGGTACATCCCACGGAGCGGGCACGCTGCACTCCCCACTCAACCCCACAGTACGCCCATCTTCAAATACAGATGCTTTCCCAACTCTGGGTACCTGGAAAGACCTTGCATACACGCAGGGGCACATGTAAGCCAAACCTAGGAGCTGAATTGACTGGAGGTCCCCCCAACCCCCGTACTGGAGATGGAACCCAGAAGTGCTCTACCTGAGTGACATCCCCAACTCACTCTCTTTCTTTCTTTCTTTCTTTCTCTCTCTTCCTTTCTTTCTTTCTTTCTTTCTTTCTTTCTTTCTTTCTTTCTTTCTTTTTTTCTTTCTTTCTTTCTTTCTTTCTTTCTTTCTTTCTTTCTTTCTCTCTCTCTCTCTCTCTCTCTCTCTCTCTCTCTTTCTTTCTTTCTTTCTTTCTTTCTTTCTTTCTCTTTCTTTTAGACAGGGTCTCTTAAGTGGCCCAGCGTGGCCTCAGATTTGTCATCCTGCCTCAGCCTCCGGAGTAGCTGGGATTACAGGAGTCTGCCAGGGTGGTCTTGAGTCAAATTCTTGAGTCAGACAGATCTGTGTGGAAGTCTCAGCCCCACCACTTCCTTACCATGGCACCTGGGGCAGGTGACCACATCAGCTGTGAGCTTCTGCGTCCTCAGCGGTAGGATGGGCCCAATAAGATCTCTCATGAAATGAAACGAAAGGAAAGGAAAGGAAAGGAAGAGGAAGGCAGGGATATTGGCCAAAGTATGTTGTTGCATTGTGTGCATGTACCAAAATGTAGCTGCAAATGTGCATTATGTACAAATATAATGCACCAATAAAAAAGGAAAGAAAGAGGAAGATCATAAGCAAATAAGCTCTTCCAGGGAAGGATCTGTCTGCAAGGCCATGCCCTCGGGGCAGGTGGCCGGAGGACCAGGAAATCCTCGCCAACCTGGGTCCAGCCGGACAGCTGCACAGCCAGGTGTGGCCGCAGAATGTGCTGTGTCAGCCGGCGCAGCTGGAGCGGAAAAGCCCCGGTGTCAGCGCCCCGGGTCTTGCCCTGCGCCACCCGGGCGCCGCACATTCCTGGGGACCCTGAGAACGCGGCAGGGTGGCCCTCAGGACCTGCAGGCCAGCTCGCTCTGTAGTGTGACAACCGAGTCACCTTCCCCTCTGGATAAAGGGCAGCGACACTTTGCCTGTCTTACGAGGTACCCAAAATGACACCCTAAAGGACAGTCTTTATTTTAGAGGTGACCATTTTTTGTGTCCCTAACACTCAGCAACGTAAGGTTTCACATACCCATCCGGGTAGCAGAGTTGACATGATACTATTATTTTTCAAGCGAGGAAACAGATTAGGTGACTTGGCCCAGATGGGTCAATAGTAAACACTGCATCTGGACTTGAACTCAGGTCTGTGTTCTGAACTATGTGCTCCCGGTCTCCACACCCCATCAACTGTGACCTGGTAACTCTGCAAGGTGCGGTGGCCCTGTGGATTGGGCAGATGAGGTCAGAGGGGCCCCTCCAGACCCAGGAGGCAGTATGGGGTACAGGGGAGGCTTCTGCCCTGGGGCATACAGACCTTAGTTTGAACCCTCGCTCTGCTGGATTGCTGTGTTTCCATTTGCAGGAAGGAGTAGTGACCGGACCTCCCTGTGGGGTCCTTGTGAGACCCAAAATACAAGCCAGTGCCTGAGACCTACTTAAGGCTCAGTCCAATAATCACTATTCCAAGAACCTAGGAATTTTATTCCCAGTCTGGTACTCCTTGTTTTGTGGTTGTTACTTGCTTATTTATTTGTTTTAATATCGTTTTTGTGAAATATAACAAGTACAAAATTTATGGAATACAAGTGTATAGTTTAATGGCTTTATTTATTTATTTATTTTATTTTTTTACTGTGCCAGGGATTAAACCCAGGGGTGCTCTGACACTGAGCTACCAGCTCTTTCTTTTCTTTTTTCTTTTTTTCTTTTCTTTCTTTCTCTTGTTTTTCTTTTCTTTTTCTTTTTGTGGGGGAGGGGGAACAGGGATTGGACTCAGGGACACTCGGCCACTGAGCCACATCCCCAGCCCTATTTTGTATTTTATTTAGAGACACGATCTCACTGAGTTGCTCAGGGCCTCGCTAAATTGCTGAGACTGGCTTTGAACTCACGATCCTCCTGACTCAGCCTCCCAAGTCGCTTGGATTACAGGCGTGCACCACCACGCCCGGCTTTTCTTTTCTTTTTTAAGTTTTGAGAGAGGGTCTTGCTAAATTGCTTTAGGGCTTCACTAAATTGCCAGGGTTGACCTGAAACTTGTGATCCTTCTGCCTTAGCCTCCCAAGTCACTGAGATCACAGGCATGGGCCACCACGCCTGGCTTAATGGCTATTTTTAGAGCACACACTAACTCACACTAACTATCCTCTATGCCACCAAAAGCCTTGTATCCCAATGCCCTCCCTCTAAGCTGCAGACAGACACCATCCTGAGGCGGGGGTGTGTCCCAGCCTTTCCTTGTGCCTCTTTCTGGTCTTACCAACCCCTTTTCAGATTGCTGAGGTAGGAGAGTCTGGGGTCTGCAAAAGACATGCCAGAGGAGGAAGTAGAAAGGTCTTGACAGATGCTTGCAGGTATGCAGGCTGCCGGGGAAGCCCCCACTGCCATTGTCCCTGTGACCTGCAGATGAGCAAAGCCGGGTCCCTGCCCTGCAGCGCCAGTCCAGTGCCCAAGTGGGCTCAGATGCTGCGACGCCTGGGGCTGTGTGTGTCCGGGCACAACCTCTCCAGTGAACCAGCCTGGCTTTGGCAGACAGCAGCTTTGCTCAGCTCATCCCCTGGGGCCAGAAATAGAGGTGGTCAGAGGTTGGTAATGAGGGCGGCATTACAGAGGAGAACTGGGAAGGAGGGAATCGGCACTGGGTGAGGACTCCTGCTTGCTGGCCAGTGGCTATGGACAATGAGAGCCGCCTGGTGGACAATGACTGGGCCGCCTCTACCCCGCCCAGCCTGTAGGGAACTCTTTCACAGCTCCAGCCAACAAAGCCACTGCTGGGGGTGATGCTTCCTACTGGTCCCTGTGGTGGATCCCTGACCAGTCGCTCAGACAAGGAGCTCTTCTCTGAGACTTCCCCCACTCCATGGCCCCAAGCACCCTCTACCAAACCATTAACATTGCGACCCAGCATCTTCCAGATGCCATGGTCCCCAAACACCTTTCACAGCCATTTGTAAGCTTGGGAACTCCTTGAGAGTAAGGAAATAATAATTTCATGGTTCTTTTTTTTTTTTTTTCAGGAGTCCTCACCCAGTGCCGATTCCCTCCTTCCCAGTTTTTTTCAGGTGCTCTCCCTGACCTGGATTCCCAGCCTTTTTCATTTATTTATTTATTTATTTTATTTTGAGACAGCGTCTCCCTAAATTGTCCAGGCTGGCCTTGAACTTGTGATCTTTCTGCCTCAGCCTTCAGAGTCGCTGGGATTACAGGTGTGCACCATCATACCTGGCTTCATAGTTATCATTTTCTGTTATTTCTCTTCTGTTTATAAAGAAACAAAATGTAAAAACAATGATGATTTTTTAGGATGGGGGTACAGCTTACTGATAGAACATGTATTTGCACGCATAAGGCCCTAGGTTTGAGCCCCTGCACTGATGATGCTGATGATGATGATGATGATGATGATACTTCTTTAATTTACTCAAAAACTTTATCTTTTTATTTTTTATTTTTTGGTACTGGGGATTGACCCAGGGGCACTCCACCACTGAGCCACATCCCCAGCCCTATTTTGTATTTTATTTAGAGACAGGGTCTCACTGAGTTGCTTAGGGCCTCGCTAAGTTGCTGAGGCTGGCTTTGAACTCGAGATCCTCCTGCCTCAGCCTCCCAAGTGCTGGGATTATAGGCGTGTGCCACCTCGCCCAGCTCAAAAACTTGTGCGTGTGTGTGTGTGCGCGTGCGTGCACACACTTGGTCAATGTCAGATCCCATCAGAGACACTCAGGTTGCACCAATGAAGAAAATAGACAACATTCCCTACTCTCAAGTAGGGGAAATGGAAAATAAACAAATGAACAAGTAAATTATTAAGTATATTGAAGTACAATCTCCGATGGAGACTGCTAATCCATAAAGATCTCTTAGTTTTTTCCATTGAACCAAGTGACACAGATCTATTTTACTTTAAAAACACTCTCATTTTTTGGTATTTCATCCTAGCAGAATTTAAATCCCATATGAATCATGAATATCATGATATAATGTGGTTATGAAGAATGAAAATTCTATGAGAAGGCAGCATAAGCTTCCAGAAAATCTTTGTCTCGGGAGATGAAGGCTGTCAGTGCCTGGCCTTCCTTCTCACTCCCTTTTCCCAGTTCACATTATCTTGGGGATTTTTCATTTTCCATATCTAAATGCAACTGTTAAAAGAAAAAATTTGGACAAAATAAGTTTAACAGAGTTTATCTGAGTAAAGAACGATTCATGCATCAGGCAGCACTCCAAATCAGGAGAGGTTCAGAGAGCTCTGCCCTACTGGTACCTTGGCCCACCAGCTTTTCTAGGCTATACATTGGTGCAAAATAAAGAATTAGCTGATTGGCTACAACTAGGCATGTGCCTTATTTGGATATGGTGTCATGGGTATGTGTGGCAGGGTGGTCCCTACTTACACAGCCAGTCTGCTGGTTGGCTATTTGGGATTGACTGAGACTGTTTTTGTTTTTATATCAGTTATAGGACATTAAAAAGAAAAGAGCCAGGTACAGTGGTGTACACCTGTAATCCCAGCAGCTGGGGAGGCTGAGGCAGGAGGATTGTGAGTTCAGAGCCAGCCTCAGCAACTAAGCAAAGCCCTAAGCAACTTAGCAAGATCCTGTCTCAAAATAGAAAAGGGCTGGGGATGTGGCCCAGTGGTTAAGTACTCCAGATTCAATCACAGGTACAAAAAAAGAAAAAGAAGAAAAGAAAAGAAAAGAAAAGAAAAGAAAAGAAAAGAAAAGAAAAGAAAAGAAAAGAAAAGAAAAGAAAAGAAAAAAGAAAAACCATTCCAAGCCAATGACCTCCTTCTTGTATATCTTCACACTCCCTTGTTCTCTGGGCTGATAAAATGGTCTAGCTCGCATGCATTCTGCCTCAAACCTGGATGGAAGTTTTTGTTTGTTTGTTTGTTTGTTTTGAGGTAGGTGTCAGGTCGAATTTGGGTGGCTGCAGGGGGAGGGAGCAAAGTCACCTAGCAACACACCTGCACCAGAAGTGACCAATGAGGCAGACTTGCTGACCCTGACGTCCGCCTTGGGTCCACCTTTTCCTGGGCAGGACCCCTGGCCCCTTCCACTGTATAAAAACCCTGAGCAGCCAAAGCCACGTGCAATTTCTTCTGGATCTCCCACCCCAACTTTCACCCCGGGGGGCTGGAGATTTCGCCCAGGACACAGACTCTAATAAATCTCAAGCCACTACTTTTGTCTGACTCTGTCGAACCCACCTGGCGAGCTTACTTCTTTGGCCACCTGCTGCCCTTGTGAGCTTTCAGTAGAGTCTCATTTATGTTGTCCAGGTTGCTCTCAAACTTATTATCCTCCTGCCTCAGCTTTCCAAGTAGCGGAGATTGCAGGCATGTGCCACCACATCTGATCCAAAACCGTGTTTTTAAAGGGGATAAATCTGCCATTATTAAGGAAACTCACCTACATAAAACATTAGAAGCCCCAACATCTAGGCCAATCAGTGCACAATAAGTAGTTAATAAATGCTAGTTGAGTGAATAAATTAATGATTATCATATTCACTTGATTTTAAGTTCCTTGAAGTGAGAGACCACATATTTCTTTTTTAAAACTATTTTTATTATACATTGGCAAATTATAGTTGTATATATTTATAGGGTGCAAAACAATGCAATGATTTTAAAATTTTGCAAAAAATTAAAAACTTTTTTTTTAGTTGTAGGTGGACTCAATGCCTTTATTTATTTATGTAGTGCTGAGAATTGAACCACAGTGCCTCACACGTGCTCGGCAAGCACCCTGTCACTGAGCCACAACCCCAGTCCAAGTTAATTTTAACTTTAATAAAATGCAAACATAAACTTTTTCCATAATGGCCCAACTAACTTACATTCCTACCAATTTTGTACAAGGATTCCCTTTTCTTTATACCAACACCTATGTCTTCTCTTTTTGGTGACAGTCATTGTGACATGTATGAGATACTATCTCCTTGTGGTTATAATTTGCATTTCTCAATGAATGGTGGTGTTGAGCATCTTTACAGGTATCTGTGGACATGTGCATGTCTGCATTTGAAAAAATGTTTATTCAGTTCCATTGTCCATTTTCAGATTGGGCTGTTTCCTTTCTGTAGAGTTGTTTGAGTTCTTATGTACTGGGGCTATTAACCCCTTATCAGATATGTGACTTACAGATATTTTCTCCCATTCTGCAGGTTACTTCTTCACTCCTCTGTTTACCATGCAGAAACTTTCTAGTTTGATGTAATCCCATTTGTTCATTTTTGCTTTTGTTACTTGCACTTTTAAGATTGAATCTTGAAAACCACTGCTCAGACCAATGGCTTATATTTTGCCCTTTATTTTCTTCTAAGAACTTTACAGTTTCAGGTCTTAAGTTTTTAATTCATTTTGAGTTGATTTTGTTTACAGTGTGAGGTAAGGGGTTCAGTTTTATTCTACTGCATATGAATATCTAGTTTTCCCAACATCATTGAAAAAATTGTCCTTTTCCACTGTTTTCTTGATACTTTTGTTGGTGATCATATGTGGGTTCATTTCTGAGCTCTCTCTTCTGTTCTTTTGGTCCGTGGTCTACTTTTATGTCAGTACTGGGCTGTTTTAGCTACTACCGCTTTGTATAGTTTAAAATCCATCTCCCTCTGGTGGGAAAGGGAAAGGGTGCCATCTCTGATGGCTTAAAATGTCCTAATGTGTGAGAGAATAAACACTTTTATGGTAATTTTTTATGGCTGCCACAGATGACTAATCCAGTGGCCAGGGAAGGACTCAACATTGGGAAACTCTTTCATAGACACCCAGCTTGAGAGGGGACTGAGTGACCGAGTCTCCAAACCCCTCCTGTGATCTCCATGAACCCTCACCATCCAGTATTTTCCTTCCGTACACACAGCTATTTTAAATGAAAATACACTGAACAACTTAAACTTCAAATGCAGTAATTATCTTATGTATTTGCTTTTCAGTGAAGTGTCAGCTCATGTCACCATACCTGGACCGCCAAAAAGAAGTCCTGAGTCGACAACCTAGCCTGAGGGAAAGACCGACCTCCTGTCCTGCACGTGACAGATGAAAACATTAGGGCGCGGAGGGCGGAGATGTCTCCAAGTGGGACTAAATGACGCTGTGGCCACCGCTCCAGTTCCGACCGGGCTGCATCTGTTCTACCCTAACCTCCAGCAAATACTCTCACAAGCGCTTTTTCCCAGACCAGGGCAAGCGCAGCTTGCAGCACCTGAAAGCGTCGCCTGGAGGCGGGCGGGGACAAGGAGCAGAGGCGCGCGCGCCGCACCGCAGACCCACACGCTGCAGAGGCCGCCAGTGGCCACCAGAGGGAGCGCGCGGGCCCCTCAAGGGGTGGAACCCGCGGGCGGCGCGCATGCGCTCCAAAGGGAGTGGCAGCGCCGGCCCTGGCAAAGGGCAAGACGGTGGCCGAGAGGACAGGAGGCAGCGGACGGTGGCCGACGAGGTCCGGCATGGAGCAACTGGAGTGCTGCGCGTGGTTCCTCCGAGGGACGCTGGTGCGGGCTGCCGTGCGGCGCTACCTGCCGTGGGCGCTCGTGGCCTCCATGCTGGCGGGCTCCCTCCTCAAGGAGTTCTCCCCGCTGCCCGAGAGTTTCCTCAGCAACAAGCGCAACGTCCTCAACGTGTGAGTGCACCCCGGGTCCTCCTGGCCGCGCCATAATCCGCCTGCCCGGCGGACCGGTGGTGGGAAGAGACGACCTTCCGATCGCGATCGCGACAGCAGCGCAGAGCGCGTGTCGCGACTCGGGGACCCCGGAATAGCCAGTGTCGCTAGCATTTCGTGTTCGCAGACTCAGATAGGCAGCCTGAGTCTGACGGGTAGGCAGGGACGGCCAGGGGTGCGTGTGTCGGGGTGTGGGGTGGGATGGGGCCACGGGCCGGCCGTGTCGCTGTTGCCACCACCTCCTTTTGGAGTTAGGAGCTGTCCACTGCCCAGTTTGGGAGATGCCAGCTCCCTCCTGCCCGCCCGTATGTCAGACCCTGCGCCCTGCGTCTCCGCCCTGTGTCAGTTCTCTCCTGTGACCAAACCCTGTCACCATTATTGTAAGGTCGCCCCCCGCCCCACCTTTGAGAACCTCTCCCAGCCTGCGACGGCATTCCCACTCCGAGATCCTGGTCGAGGAGAGTAGCCCTCTGGTCTATGACCTTTCTCCTGGATCTCCTTGGATCTTCTCAGCCACCCAAAGTGGATGGCCAGTGGCCCAGAAAAGCTATCCAACTGGGCTGCTGGGGACATCTCCTTAACTCCACCCACCCACTTCTTTACTTTTTAAAAAAGGCCACTGGAATGTAAGTTTATTGCACAAAACCGTGGAGTAATCAAAGGAGAATGAAATGAACTTTCTCCCTTAACATGAGCCCAATTCTTCAGGACTGCCTCCAGCATCCCCTGAGACTCAGCCCAACTCTGTCCCCTTCCAACCCTGGTTTCTTTCCTAGGCAGCTTCAAATGCCTGACAGGTCTTGGCTCTGGTGAGCGAGTCCCTCATTATCAGTGCCAGTGAAGATTTTAGTGACAGGCCCTTGTGTGTCTGAGAAACCACTGGAACCTAGGAGAGGCATTCTGTCCTTGGTGCCCCTTCCGTCCTCACCCATTCTTGGTGGCTGGGCTAAGAATAGATTGTGAGAGTGGCAGCAGCCTCCAGTCTCATTTGTGTTTCCTGCAGCTGGTCCCCAGGTCAGTCACCTTTCATGGGCACAGGGGAGCCAGACAAGGCAGTTGTTGCTTTATCTGGCCCGGGTGAGCTGGGAGCCAAGCTGCCTGGGACACGAGTCCCTGTTGTTTGGGGGTAGCCATGGATTCTGGTGTCTCGTTCCAAGGCACTGCTTGGAATTAGTGCTCCAAGCTAGGAGAGCTAGTGTTGAATCATTGGATCTGGAAGCAAACTTGAAAGCCATTTGGTGCCCTCAGCTCTGCTTAACAGCCAAGGAAACTGAGGCCTAGAGAGGTGTAGTAACAAAGTTAAGTCAGCTGGGATTTGAACCCAGGTGTTCTAGCTTGAAGTAAAGCTCTTTGTTCCAGGACTTTTTCTGCCGTGCAGGAAGGAACGGTGGTGTGGTAGGGAAGCATGGGCTTTGGGACTGGCACAGTGTGGTGTAAGCTGGGCTCTTTTGTTCATAAAATGAGCCAAATGACATCTTCCTCCCAGGGTGATTATGCATCTTCTACAGAAAGTGAATGTGGGGGCTGGGGGTGGAGCTTAGTGGTAGAACACTTGCCTAGCTTGCGGGAGAACTGGGGTTTGATCCCAGCACCATGGTGGGTGGGTAGGGGGGAGAAAGGAAAGAGAGTGAATGTGTGTGGAAGCTCCTGGCATTTGGTAGATGCTCAATTATTATTGTTTTTATGAGAAAATAACATAATGC
Organism: Glaucomys volans; assembly: GCA_020662805.1. Taxonomy (NCBI): domain Eukaryota; kingdom Metazoa; phylum Chordata; class Mammalia; order Rodentia; family Sciuridae; genus Glaucomys; species Glaucomys volans. Next base: position 867,067 of record JAJEJO010001254.1, read on the forward strand.
TAAAACCACAGACCTAGAATCTGTTTTTTTTTTTTTCTTTTCTTAGCTATACTGGTGTTCAAACCCAGGGTCTCAAACATTCTAGGCAAGCATTCTACCACTGAGCTACATCCCTAGCCCTGTTCTTCTTTTTCCTATTTTTCTTTTTTTTTTTTTTTTTAAGACAGGGTCTCACTGTGTTGCCCCGACTGGCCTTGAACTGAAATCCTTCTTCCTCAGATATCCTGAGTAGCTGGGATGATAGGCATGTGCTGCTGTAAGCGGCTCAGACCCCACTCCACCAGTCACAACCCCCGTGTGAACTAGGGATTGGATTCAGGGGTGCTCTACCACTGAGCTACATCCTAGCCCTTTTTAAAAAAATTTTTTTTTCTTGAGACAGAGCCTCACTAAGTTGCTGGCCTCAAACTTGCAATCCTCCTGTGACAGCCTCCCAAGTTGCTTGGATTACAGACGTGCGCCACCACGCCCGGCTTTTACAACGTACACTTTCGAATGACACTTCCCTGTGCCTCAGTTTCTTTAACTGTAAAATGAGCCCCTAATAATACCTACCTCGCGGAGTTACGACTTCAGTCGTTAAGGGAGGCACGTAGGAAGCACTGGGAAGGTGAGAGCTGCTAGGGTCGGTAGCCATGGTCATCTTTTCTCACCCTCCCTTGGGAGTACAGGTGCCTGAGTCATGACTGCTTCCTCCCCACCATGTCTGTTCTTCATTTCCACTTTCCTCCTCTCTCAGGTACTTTGTCAAAGTGGCCTGGGCCTGGACATTCTGTCTCCTCCTGCCTTTCATTGCCCTCACCAACTACCACCTGACAGGCAAGGCTGGCCTGGTCCTGCGGCGACTAAGCACCCTGCTCGTGGGCACAGCCATCTGGTACCTCTGCACAGCCCTGTTCTCCAACATCGAGCACTACACGGGCAGCTGCTACCAGTCGCCGACCCTGGAGGGGGTCCGGGACAAGCCCCAGAGCAAACAGCAGTGCCACCGGGAAGGCGGCTTCTGGCACGGCTTTGACATCTCAGGCCACTCCTTCCTGCTGACCTTCTGTGCCCTCATGATCGTGGAGGAGATGGCCGTGCTGCACGAGGTGAAGACAGACCGCAGCCACTGCCTCCACACCGCCATCACCACCCTGGTGGTGGCCCTCGGCTTCTTGACCTTCATTTGGGTGTGGATGTTTCTGTGCACGGCCGTTTATTTCCATGACTTGTCCCAGAAGGTGTTCGGCACCCTGTTCGGCTTGCTGGGCTGGTATGGGACATATGGGTTCTGGTACCTGAAATCCTTCTCCCCTGGACTTCCTCCCCAGAGCTCTGTCTTACATTTGAAGCAAGACAGTTACAAGAAATAGAAGAGAAACAGAAGGGGGGACAGCAGGACAACGGGGAATATATTTTCCACTTCCTTTGTTTAGTTATGGGCTGAGTCGTGGATCCCACCTCAGACAGGATGCTGGCCAGGCAGTTAGTGGGGGAGAGGTGGGAGAGTCTGGGCAGTGAGTTTAGTCCTCAGACTCTTCTTAGTGACGCTGCCTGTGTCCCAAACACCACCATTCCCATCTGGTACTTTTCCCTCCCTGGAAAGACTTGACTTTAATCTGAAGCACCCCTTTTGTCCCTAAGGGGACAGCTAAGGCCCAGTGAAAAGACAGAATTGGGACAGCCTCCCTGGCGTGGCCCACGGGGAGGCCGGAGCTCCGGCTCCTGTGCTGCTATCTCCAAGTCCAGTCGTGCTTTGACTTGAGCTGTTTCCGCGGTGTTTCTCCCTGTTGATTTTGCATAAGCATTCACTTCCAGCAGGGTTCCCCATAAAATACCCCAATACCTGAAAGGTACTCTGATTGTAGCTGTTGTTTTCCTCCTTGGAATGTTGAATGTTGCACCGGCTGTGATCAGCCACCAAAGCCAGTCCCGTCAAGCACAGTGCCTCGGCCACTGAGTCGTGGATGATTTTTACATAATGAGCAGTGATCAATTTCTGTCCATTGTCTATGGTTAGACGTTGGTTTTTGGAGCAATATGGTTACCTGTTTTTCTCTTCTATTTTGAGTGACTGCTTTATAGTTTTTAATAACAACTATGACATGTATTCTTTGTCAACAGAACTCCTGAAAATAACTCACAGTTCAGTGCTGTGGTCTTGGCACGTGTGGATTGTTTTGAGGGGTCTTTTTAGAACACTAATTTACTTTTTATAAACCAAATTCTTGGCTGGAGTGTATTAAATTCCACCTCGTGGGGTTGTTTCCTCTGTTAAGAATAAACACGGAAAGCTGGTATTTAATAATCTGATGAATTTTAAGCTGAGTCAGAATAGTTTTGCAGAATGCAAATTTTGCACAAGGTATTGAAACTTTCCTGACCACACATCAGGTGTACACTGAAGAGGCCGGGCAGAAGTCAGGCTGTTTGCAGACACCTCTGTCCACGGTGGCCTGACATTGGCCCCGCCTCCTCTTCTTTGCCCCATCCACAGAACACAAGACCTGGGCCCGGTCCAGGGGCCTTGGATCAGCCGACCTTTCCTCTCTACTCCAACTCCAGCCTTGTCATTCTGTGGCCTTCACTGAGAATGCTGGGAAGGGTCGGAAAACCTGTCACCCTATCTCACAGGGCCACTGATAACTCGTCCTTCTCTTCCAGACTCTCTCCTCTGGCCTTTCAAACCAAGCCCCTGCCTTTTGGTTGATGGCCTGATGATGGCCTGGGGCAGGTTCAGTGCCACCCCAGTGGAGCCAGACAATAGCATTAACCGGTATGGTCGGCGCTCCCTCCTGGCTTAGCTCAAGCTGAGGTGGTAAGGAGCTTGGTCGAACTTCAGGGTAAATCTTTTTATAAAGATATTTAAAAACGTATTTCATATCCCATTTTGCTGTGGGTCAGTTTTATTGATAAAAATGTAAGGCGTACGATTTTGTCCCCAAAGGGGAAGAAATGTGCAGTGAGCTGTCACTACGGTGCTTTGGCTCTGGGGTTTCCATCCATGAACCAGGGGTGGGCCTGAGGTCAGTGGCGGGCGCATGTCGAGAGGGTTGAAGTCTCCTCAGTTTCATGTTCAGCACAAGGGGAACAGGCAGAGGGTGACTCCAGAAGTTCCTTTTCCTCACGAGGTCTTAAATCTCCAGGTGTCTTTCTCCCGAGGTCTGGTGCTGGCAAATGCTACGTTAACTGCAGGGGACTGTCAGTTACCCGGCCTGCCCTGTGCATCCGGCCTCCTCCATTCATTCATTCTTAGTGCTTTTTTCTTTGGCTGCTGTGCCCGGGATGGACCCCAGGACCTTGCACAAGCCAGTCAAGTGCTCTGCCTCTGAGCTGCGCCCGGCCCCCTAGCACCCTTGCCATTTTCTCGGGAGCATTTGCTCTCTCTATGTGTGACTCTGTGCAACATACGATGGCAAAATGAGGGTTTGGGCTCCAGCAAACATGAGATGTGGGCTCAGATCTTGGCACCATGCCCAGTAGCTCTGGCTGTGGGCAAGCCTTGTGGTCCCCACTGGGAAAGCAGAGACGGTACATTGGGATCGTGGGAAACGATAAATGCTGAGCATCTCTCTGTGCTTAGCAGGTGATAATCTCCATCCTCCTTTTTCCTGACAGCCTTTGGAATGTTCTGTTTCCTCCAGAGAAGGCAGAGGAACTGACATCTTTTGGGGTCACTTGGAGTCTGGGTCTCAGGTTAAGCATCTCATATCTTTTGAGAAGTGTCCCCCGGTGCTGAACACGAGGCTTTGGGGGCATCTGTCTGCCATCCTGTTTTGCCTCTCTGGAGGTCCGTCCCTGACGCCTTGGTTCCATGTGCATCTGTCATAGTCTGGGCACCAGGTTGTATTTAGAGAACGGCTCTTGCCAGTGTTATGTGCGTACAGATCTTGTGTGTAAACAAGCAAATTAAAGTAAACTGGAGATAATGAACCCTGTATTCCAGTGTTTTGTGTTACTATCTAACATCCCCGAGGGAGCCTGCTGTCTAGTCTTTCCTTTTCTTTCCTTCCTTTCTCCTGCTCCTCCTTCCTTACGTCTTTCTTGGATTGAACCCAGTGGTGCCCTACCTCTGAGCTACATATGCAGCCCCTTTTGATTTTTATTTTGAAACAGGGTCTCGCTAAGTTGCTGAGGCTGGCCTCAAACTTGGGATCCTCCTGCCTCAGCCTCCCAAGTCACTTTGATTACAGTTTGGGGCTGCCTCATCCCTGCCCCCATCCCGTATCCCGTGTGTGTGTGTGTGTGTGTGTGTGTGTGTGTGTGTGTGTGTTTCTCAGCCTGCCTCACTCCTTTCTTGTGTCTTATGATCCTAAGGCCTGGGTCAGCTGCACTTGGGAGCTGTCCCGTTGGCAGAGAAGAGATAGACCTCATTGGAGTAAGGCTGAAGGGCAGTGACAAAGTTCACATGTGTGAGGTCATCTTGGCAAGTGATCTGTGGCCCTGGAGGGAGGCCACCACACAGGTGAGCATTTCCTAGCCTTTTAGGGGCCACTCACTTATCAGCCTGACCTGCTTGGCACTTCCAGCTAAGTGTGTGTTGAAAGTTCAGTGCCTCCAGGATTAGTCTCCTCACCCTGCAAAACTTCTTGTCCAGGTTCCTTCAGCAGCTCTGGAGAAGTTTTGTGTTGTTTTCGGTAGTAGAGATTAAACCTAGGGTACTCTACCATTGAGCTATGTCCCCAGCCCTTTTGATTTTTTTTTTTGAGACAGGGTCTTACTAAGTTTCATAGACTAACCTCCAACTTGTGATCCTCCGGCCTCAGCCTCCCAAGTCACTGAGATTATAGGTGTGCGCCATCATGCCTGGCTAACAAACCCTGAGTTTGTGCTGTGAGCTAGGAGCCAGGGCAGGAGGGTCAGCTCCCTCCCTGGTGGAGTTAGTGCTCCAAAGTCCATCCCTGTGTAGCTTTAGCTGTGTGCTGGGTTTGCAAAGATGGATTGGACACATCTGCTCATTTAAGGAATTGTCGCTGTCCCAGAGAAGCCCCAGCCCCACCACAGAGTGCTCTGAGTGCTGGAGCAGGTCAGGGCCTGGGGACAGAGCAGGAAACAGCCAGCTGCCCCAGGAACCAGGGAATATTTCCACAGAGGTGGCAGTACTTTTGGGTCTTGAAGGATAAAGAGGAGTTGGAGCAGTTTGGCAGGGGACTGAGTCCAAGGCAGTGGGGATGGAACACAGGACAGGCCCCGAGTCTCCGGGTTTTATTCAGGTGTCCCTTTTCCAAGAGAAATCCAACTTCCTTGTCATTTTCAAAAGCCCCTGAGATGGAAGGAGGACAGACGAAGGCCAGTCAGTGGAGGCTACAGATGTGCCCGGCTGGGATCTGAAGGACTGCGAGTTGGGATACCTGCTGTGGCTGGATTCTGCCACTGCCCTTTCTGCTGTTCTGTGTGACCTTGAACTAGTCACTCGGAATCTCTGGGACTCAGTTTCCTCATTGATGAACTCCGGGGCGGTCTGGGCAGTCTCATCCACCCTTCCAATCCTCTCACTGTTTGTCTGTTCTGCTTGAGGAGAAGTTCTTTCAAAGCCGGTTATGGCTTTTATTTTAGGGACCGAGGTGGCAGCTCACTTCCTGCTGAGTGACAAGAGAGCACACTTCTGGGTACAGTGTCACCGCCCTGCTCCTCCGTCTCTGTGTGACACCGGAGCGTAGTTCAGGCCTGGTCGCCTGGGTTCGTACTGGCTCACTGCACTTGGGGAACCAAACCTAATTCCCTAGGGGATGAGTTGCAGAGGTCATTTAAAAAGTCTCCAAAATCAGAACATTTTTGATCACTGTCGCAAAGGCAGTTTTGTGAAGAGAAACCCTGTGTGGCTTAGACATCGTCAGGAATGTCCCAGCGACCTCGGACAGTTCTCACAGCACCTGGGGAGTTCACAGCTGACCCTTCAGGACGAGAACAGGTGCCCTCCCACCGCAGGGAAGCATGGAAGACGGCGACCACCTGTTTAGACGGGGACGGAGAGAATCCAAGCTGAAAGAACGCAGACCCGACAGTCTCGGCGTAGGGGTTCACGGCATGGAAATGTGGATAGGAAGGTTTTTATTCCAGTTGCTGCGAGAGTGAAAACTCATCAAAACCCAAATGACAGTCAGTTACATAAATTATAGTAATTCAGTGAGTCCTCTAGTGCAGTTGCCACCAAGAGTGAGTGACAGCCGGGCGCGGTGGCGCACGCCTGTAATCCCAGCACTTGGGAGGCTGAGACAGGAGGATCGCGAGTTCAAAGCCAGCCTCAGCAACTTAGCGAGGCCCTAAGCAACTCAGTGAGACCCTGTCTCTAAATAAAATACAAAATAGGGCTGGGGATGTGGCTCAGTGGCCAAGTGCCCCTGGGTTCAATCCCCAGTACCAAAAAAAAAAAAAAAAAGAAAAAGAAAAAAAGAATGAGTGACGCTCTAGCTAGCACGAGCCCAGAGTGGAAGATCGGGGTTCAGGCTGATGACACCTCACAGCTGGCGTCCTCAGCCAGGTCAGACTCTGAGCCCCTGCTTTGGGAAAGTAAGGTGGGGTTCATGATGCCTCTCCTCACTCAGCAGTCACCCAATAGTTGGGGAGCACGCAGTGCACCAGTTTCTGTAGGAGGTGGGGTGGGGGGTGCAGCCTCAATTCAGATGGGTGGCGGTCTAGCTGGGTTCAGACAACGAAATTGCAACATCAGAGAGTGTGCTGAGCATCGAAAGCAGTGTCCCCCCAACCGACACTGACACTGTCACAATGCAGGCAGAGACGTTATGTAAAGCATTTAGAGAAGGAAAGGGATCAGGAGGTTAACAGGCTGGCTGTTTTCCAATCCTCACCCTACCATACACACTGGCTGTGTGCCCTTGAGCAAATTCCTTAACTTCTCTGGTTTTCAGTTTCTTCATTTGTAAAATGAGGAATAGTTCCTACATCGAAGTGTTGTGGAAACTAAATGAATCAATTCTTGAGAGGGGCTTAGAACAGGACCTTGTGTGGGAGGCACTACCTAAGGCCTCTCCAGGGCACGATAGGTCCTATTGTCACCAGTACTATAACTTTACCAGGAAAAAGAAAACCCACACAGGGGCATGTTTTCAGTTCACAGAGGTGTGGTGAACCTGCACGGCTGTCCCTGAGCCCTAGTGTGGCACCGGGGTACCTGGGGTACCTCAGACTCTGCGTTCTGGTTTCGGGGCTAATGAAGGTACTGGAGGGTCGGGGAGCTGTTTTCCAGGACAACTGAAAGAAAGGGCCTCAAGCTGGTGGTGTCCTTCTGGCCAAGGCAAAGTAGTCCCCTGTGTTGTCCAAGGCGCTGTCCACCCAGGCGAACTAAGGGCTGCGTCCTGCTGGCCCCGGATGCTTCCTCTGGGGCCCTGGGCTGGGAGCCTTTCCACAGAGTCCCAGTGGCTGCCTTCTCTGCCAGGTGTGGCCATCCAGGGCTTCTGAGGCTCTGAGTGCCTAGGAGGTGAGGGGGTGGGGGAGCCTGGGAACCTCCCTGATTAGATCTTAATTTCTGGAACAAAGGTCTTTGGGCCCCACCCAAGCCTGCTGCTGCTATAGGTTCCCGCCCACACTCCTGGCACCCCGTCCTGCACTTCCCCAGCAGATTTCATCTGCCAGGTGTCCTATGCGCTGGGGAGTGATGCAGGTTGAGGGGCATAAATTGGCTCTCAGAAACTGACTTGGACCAGAAACCAAGAAGACTGCATTCAGCGCCTCAGCTGTGTGACATTGGGCAAAGCAGTTAATCTCTCTGACTTGTTACTCAACTACAAAATGAGAGTACTTTCTGTCTCGCTAGTCATTGATTGGTTTAATGCAATCACCTATGGGAAAATATAAGCTTCATATTATTATTATGCTTATTATTGAAGAGATTCATCTTTGTCTAAAGATGTCTCTCTTAGAAGCCCAGACCCTATAATAACTAAATGTCCTCAATAACCTTGCAATTTCTCTGTCATTAACCTAATTTTTAAAATGCAACACTGAATAAGATTAACAACTGGCATTTGTTCTTGGATTTTTTTTAGTCTGATGCTTGACATTTTACTTCATCATCTCACCTGGGATTCTCTCCAACCCAAGCCAAGAGAAAATAGCTGGGACTTTGGCTTCAAACACATCTGACTTCATAACCCAGTTCTGCCACTGTATTAGTCAGCTACTGCTATAATACTGCTTGGTAACAACACATCCCCCAACAGACTTGCTGACTTACAGCAAATGCAGGTCAGCTGTGGCTCTGCTACCTGGGCTGCCCTTAGCTGGTTTTTTTTTTTTATAAAAATTTTTTTGTACTTTTGGATGGACAGAATGCCTTTTTGTTTGTTTGTTTTTATGTGGTGCTAAGAATCGAACCCAGTGCCTCAAACATGCTAGGCAAGTGCTCTACCACTGAGCCACACCCCAGCCCCTGCTCTCAGCTGTTGAGCTGCAGGCTGTGGGGTGGCTGTGCTTGGCTGCAAGCCACAAGATGGGCCCAATCCTGTTCCACGGTTTCATTTTGGCATCCAGAATAAAAGGGCAGCAACTACCCAGGGGCATGCACCCCTCTTGATGGTTGCTGGGGTACCCGTGCCTAAGCCACAGAGCATATTTAAAACCTCTGCCCACTGGGTGTGTTAGCACACCTGTAATCCCAGTGACTCGGGAGGCTGAGGCAGGAGGATCTCAAGTTCAAAGCCAACTTCAGCAATTTAGGGAGGCCTTAAGTAATTTAACAAGACAATAAAGAGGCCTGGGGATGTGGCTCAGTGGTTAAGCACCTCTCTGGTTTAAACAAAAACAAAAAACAACCCCCAGAACAAAAAACTTCTGCCCATGCATTTCCTCCCACCAATATTCCACTAACCCAAGAAGGTCACCTGGAAGAACCAGGCATGATGGGCAGGGAATAAACTCCACCCACAGTGGGAGGGGCTGGAGTTTCGTGTCAAGGGCAGTGGCTGTGTAATGCTGTTGGAAGACCAGTAGTACAACCTACTACTCCTACCATGGATACTTGAATTCTAAGTCTTTGTTTCACCAATGAGACAAAAATCCATGCTTTTTAGAGTTTGAAATCATGTGAATTTCCTAGTGCAGTTAGTGCTCAATGAGTGGTGGCTGTTAATGCCATTGGCTCCAATTCAGAGATGAGGAAACTGAGGCCCTTAAGCAATGTGAGCCTGGGTTGCTAGAGAAGGATAAGACAGGTCTTTGGAGACATGCTGGAGTGACCTGGGTCATCTAGTTTGTAACTTTGGCAGTAAGAAGCCAATAAACCAAAGAAAATATGACCTTCTGCCCGCCCCAGGACAGCCAGGGAATGTCAGAGAGGCCCTTCTTTTATTTTTTCTTTTTTGGGGGAATGGGGTCTCACTGTGTTGCCCAAGCTGGTCTCCAACTCCTGGGCTCAAGTGATCCTCCTCCTTCAGCCTCCAAGTGGCCGGGACGGCAGGTGTGCACCACCGCACCCAGCTAACAGAGTAGACCTAGGAGCACCCATTCCCACGGTGCTGGAGTGCCACTGCCCATCTTCCTGACGAGTGAACTCCATAGTACCGCTTCACCTCTGCATCCCCAGGGACACTTCACAGATGGCTCCGCAGCCCATGAATTCAGAGGAAGTACCTGTGGCCACCCTGGATTTCCTCCATGATATCCTCAGAGACAGATGAGATGAGGAAAAGGACTCCTGGTCGAGCTCTTTTGCAGAGGGGTCCTGACCCAACCACAGACCACCCCATCCAGGAGCCTGGTTTCCCGTATGTAGAACCAGTGTGTGGCCGTCACACTGTCCTCCAGCCTGGGCTTCCTTTGCATCTACCGTTCTCTCCTGCCGCTTTCTTCTTATTCAGTTACTCCCATGTCAGAGGCTGCCAACTGTCCCCGGAATCTCTCCTCTTCTTCCTCGGGGACTGGCTGCCCAACCAGGGGCAACACATGCCCGTGCATGTGCGTCTTTGAACTCTTTGCTGAAAAACCCAGAATTCTGCCCATTTTGAACGGGTCCCCCCGCCAATTCAGGCTGCAGTGCAAGGTACTCTGCCAATGGAACCTGGTGACCTCGCACATGCTGTGGTGCCTCGGTTGTCTCTGAGACGGGCATGTGGCATGCAGCTTCCAGCAAGCCCCAGCTGGAAGATCTCCACTCCTTCCTCCTCTGCAAATGATAATGGTCCTTTTGAGAAATAGCACCTGGCGTGCTTCTGGGCCCTGTAGAGACTGAACACCTGCCACGAGACACAAGTGATATGCAGCCTGGCTGAGCTCTCGGTCATGGTCTGGTGGCACTGGACCCATCCAGCCATAAAGCTGGGCATGCATGTACAGCAGCATTTTATCAAGTGAGTGACACAGCACAATGTCATCTGTTTCTGCCACATTGCTGCCTCTTCCTCGATTGGTGCTCAGGGTCTTGTGGTGAAGTCCCTGTGGTCAGTTGATGGAGGAAGAAAAGCTCAGGCCTGGCACCAGTGGAAGTGCACGGTTCCAGCACTGTACGGACGCCCTGGAAGACACTGCAGAAGGCAGAGAGCGTCCAGAACAGTTCCAAGCCGTCCATCTGGTTGACCACTTTTCAAGGTGGAGGCAGAAGCCCAGACATATGAGCCTACATATGCGAGGGATAGATGGTTTGGCTGCATGATCAGGAACATGGAAAGAAAAGATTGCAGGATGCTAACAGGAAGTCTGTGGGGGAAGCTACGTGAGTGATCTCTAACAGTGGCACAGAATGGGAGGGTAACGTATCCCCCTGTGAATGTTCCCACTGCAGAGGAGGCCATGGACCAATATACCAGTGGAACAATTCCTTGTTTTGTAGGCGTCAGTCATTCTCTTTCCCCAGCTACCCTCGTGCTTGTCCAATAGGTTCCTAAGACCTGGCTGTGGTCACTGAGTTACAGGTTCTGGATGGATACAACCACACGGGCTTCCTCTCATCAAGACTGATTTAGCCAGTGCTGCTGTCCGGTGACTGGCTTGCCCAGAGCTCTGGTTGACCCCATGTGCCACATTCCTCTAACTGGCAGATGGGCTGCACTGGACCACTTCCTTCCTGCAGTGAGCAGCCGTGGGTCCTCCCTGGCTCTCCAGGAGGATTTGCCCTCTCTGACCACGACACACTGGGCCACGGGACAGCTTGGCTCCAGTCTTGGTATTCCACAGAACGTCGCTTCTGACCAAAGAGTTGAGGTCGCAGCAAAGGAAGCGCAGCCGTGGGGTCATACCAATGGAATCTTCTGCCAGCCATGGGGTCATACCAGTGGAATCTTCTGGTCTTGCCATGTCCTTACTCTCTTATTGAGAAGTAGCCAGACTTACAGGACATTGAAATGGGCTCCTGAAGTCTCTGCTCCAGTGCCAGCTGGGGGACCCCGCAGGTGGAGGGCCAACCTGCAGGATGTGGTATAAACCGCACTTGCAACCTGCCAGGCCTCCATTTGTCCCCAGCTGAGTAACAGCCAGCACTGCCAGGGTGGAGGAGGGAGAAGTGACTCCACTGTCACTCAAACCTGCTGCTTCCCGTCCCTGATGCTGTGGGCCTCGATGGCTTAGAGACGGTGAGTGGAAGGCTTCTGCTGGGGACTGACTGCATCAGTGGTTTGAGCCCCTCCTGCAAAGCCCCTCCAGCGGCAGCCTCCTCCACCAGCTGGGCCTCCCCCTGATTTCCAAGGGCACACCGGGCTTCTCCTACTCAGTGGTAGCATGGGAGACTGTGTATGGAAACAGGGGCTTCTGGGTGACCTAAATACCTCCACATCAAATAGTAAAAGATGGTTAGAAAACCACAGCAACCCAAGGACCACCAAAGTCGGGGGCATGTCACCAGGCAAACTACTTCAACCAGCCATTCGCTATTTGGGGCAAAGAGAACCTAGAATAGCCGCGGAAAAGAGAGCAATTATAAATATCAACAATGGCCTTGTGATCAGTTTCGGAAGTGAGAAGTGTAGCAGTTGTGAGGATTTTCCATGCCTGTGTGTGTTGCACAGATCACAGGAACGCCTGTGAAGCACAGTGAGGCTCCACTGGGATCTCCAGACCCGGGGGAAGGAGAAGAGATCTGACCTCACCCAGAGTGAGGGCCTTGTGAGTCTCGTTTGGAGAGAGTGAGCGCGTCCTCATTTCACGAGGGCGGTTGACCCGGCTAGGACGGAGTGTCGCTGTTGGTTTAATTACGAGTGGGGAGGCTCTGCCTAAGTGATTGGGTAGCCCAGTGGGGTGCACGGTGCCACAGAGTGCCCACCATCTCCAAGTTCCGCCATTGGCCTCTCTTAGCCCTATTTTTTCCTTTCAGCTTGATGAAAATGTACAGATTCTTACCATCTTTTTTCAAAATAAACAAAACTATGCCTTTGATTCCACAAATTATGATCTTGGCTTAATTCCTCGGGCATTTTAATACCTGTTTCCCACGTAGGAATTGGGGCCGGGATGTGCCCTGGGCACCCCCTGAAGGTTAATGCAGGCAGGCGCTTGTGACCAGGCTCTGTAAACGGGGTGCTGTGCTAAGTGAGGAGGGTTTACGGCAAGACCTGAGCTTGGGCGAGCCTCTCCAGAGACCAGCCCCAGCGGCCCCGGAGCCTGACCTCAACTCGGCATCGGGCCTCACGTCCAGGCCTCTGGCCTGACTTGGGAAGTGAGAGCGGGGTGGGCAGACGGGTTGAGAAATGAGAGGCAGCCGCTCCTCCTGGAAGCTTTATTGGGGCTCTCAGCGGTCTCTAAGCACGAGCGGCAGTGACACCCAGACCCTTTCCCAGCATGCGAAAGGCACAGGAAAGTGAGACCTGGCCGAGGGGGCAGCGTGGAGGCAGAGACCCCCCTGCATGCAGCACGGGGAGCCCCTGGAATCGTGGGAAAGGGGGGCTTTAAAGGAGGTGGCGAGGGGCCCACCCCTGCACTTGAGCTGGGACTGACCTGAGAGGTCAGCATGGCTTTTGCTTAAAGTCCCCCGGGACGGGGAAACAACTCAAGGTCGGGAGTGGCCAGTGGCTGCCCCCAGGAGTCGCTACTGATACAGACAGGACACACTCAGGAGGGGAGCCGGGTGCCCATGGTGTCTGTCCCAGCCATGGCCGGGTTTTGGGGTGCCACTGCCTTGGCCAGTGCTGTCTTAGTCCATGTCCAGGAGAAGGAAGCCCCTTCTGATCTTCAGGGGCCTCCACCGGGTCTCTGGCTCTCCAGCCCAGCCAGCCCCAGGTGCTGGTTGGCAGAGGTGAGTCTTGGTGTTGGCTTTGTCCTGGCAAGAGGGAAGGAGGCCAGGGGTCAGGTTCTTGGGGCCCGGCACCCCCAGAACCTGGGCCCCGTCGGATGGCGCGTCCTGGGACTCACCTCAGATCCTAACCAGGCCCCACAGTTCCGTCTGGAGGCCTTGAATCCAAAGAAAAGGCGTTCGTGTTTGGTTTCTCTCTCTCTCTCTTTCTCTCTCTCTCTCTCTCTCTCTCTCTCTCTCTCTCTAGTAGGGCCGTGGCCTCGGGTCACGGCATTGGCGACGGCTACGTCTAAGCTACAGAACATTTTCACACCGACGACAGAAAGACTCAGAAGGAGGGCGGGAGGTGCTGCCCGTGGTGGGACAGCAGTGTCCGGAGGTCGTTGGGAATCACACAGCACAGAGACACCGGCCGCCAGCACCAGCCGCGGCCCTAGATGTATTTTTTCTTGAGGTACCAGTAGGCGAAGTAGCCCATCCCGCCCAGCGAGCCCATGAGGAAGGACGCCCCGAAGAACGACGGCGGTTTCCTCTTGACCAGCCGGAAGGCGTTGGGGATGACAGCCGACAGCAGGGTGGTGTGGATGTCGCCCAGGACCTTCCGGAAGGCAAAGCGTCTCTGGACCCGCTCAAAGAAGGACTGCAGGTTGGGCCGGCTGCCGTCCTCCCAGTACTTCTTGGACAGTCCCAGGAACTTGAGGCGGTGCAGGGTGGCCCCCAGGAGCACGTCCGCAAGGGTGAAGGCACAGCCACAGAGCCACAGCTCGCTCTTCTGCCCTGGAGGGAGAGAGGGACCCGGCACTGGCTTCTCTCCTCGGCCCAGCCTCGTCTGCCCCCCAGGGTCGCCCAGGGGCCACTCGCTCCTGCACAGCTTAGCGTATTTCTTTCTCTCTCTCTCTCTCTCTCTCTCTCTCTCTCTCTCTCTCTCTCTATTTGCCACTGACCTACATCCCCAGTCCTTTTTATTTTTTGAGTCTGGCCTCGATCCTCCTGCTTCAGCCTCCTGAGTCACTGGGATTATTGGCATGAAGCCACCATGCCTAGCTCTATTTTTATTTTCTTAAATCAACTGGTGCGTGTGTGTGTGTGTGTGTGTGTGTGTGTGTGTGGTGTGGTGTGTTGCAGGGACTTGGACATGCTGGACCAGTGTTCTACCACTGGGACATACCCCCAGACCTTTTTATTTTATTTTGAGACAGGCTGGCCTTGAACTTGGCATCCTCTTGCCTCAGCCTCCCGAGGAGTTGGAATCACAAGCGTGCAACACCAGGCCTGGCTTAAATCAACTGCTAAAGTGCAAACGTGTGTGTTGACACTCTAGAGCATCACATCCAACTGCCTCTTCCACAGCTCCTCTCGGGGTCCACCCTGCACTGCAAACTGATCGTGTCCAAAAGAGAATTCTGGATTTTCAGTTCCCACAAATCCCCGGCAGTCACCCCCACCTCAGTAGTGGTTCTGCACCCTTCTGGTGACTCATGCCAAAAGCCTCATGCCACCATGAATTCTTCCTCTCGTCCCCCATAGATAACGTGTCAGCAATTCCCATCAGCTTTATCTTCAAAGTACATTTAAAATCTGATGTCCACTTTTGCCATCCTAATCCAAACAACTATTATCTCATACCCAAATTATCAAAATGTCCCTTGGGAGGCCCTTGCCCCTGGAGTCTAATCTCAGCACAGCAGCCAGAGGGATCCTGTGAAAACTTAGATTGGGTCACTTCTTTCCACTCAAAACCTCTAACGATGCCCCATTATGGTGAGAACAGCCTTCAGGTTCTCCGACGCCCCATGTGATCTGGCCCCCAGGTACCCCCCTGGCCTCAGATGCTGTTGCTCCCTGTTACCCTTCGCCAGCCACACTGCCTCCCCGGAGGTTCTCTGGCCAGGCACACCGGGCTCAGGGCACCTGCTGCTCCGGCTGCAGGGAACAGCCTTCTCCCCGGAGCTGGCTCACTCCTCCCCCTCCTCAGGTCTTTGCTCAAACACCAACCCTGGGCTCTCCAAGGTTTAGGTTTCCAGCAACAAGGAGCCCAGCAAAGGAGATGATAAGCAGCAGCCTCTGAAGGAGGAGATGATCAGGGAGAGGGCAACTGGAGGCTGGGATGGGGAAGCGTCCCAAGGAGCAGGAAGTGCTGGGCTCACTCAGATAAGAGGCCCGAGCCCTGGCAGTGCATTTGGTGGCTGGTGGCCTTGAAGGAGACAGGTGGACAGGCTGCTGACAGTTGAAGCCTGGACAGAAGCAGCTTGAGGAGGAGCAGCAGGGGTGGGGTCCAGGGCATGGAGGGGCTGGCCTCAGCTAGTTCAGGGACAGTACACCTTCCTAAGGAGGACAGCATGCTACCGAATGTCACCAAATCTCATGAAGAGTGAGGTGCCCATCCCAAAGTAAGAGGGAATAATCAAACTGTCAATCACAAGACCTGTCCCAATTCCAGAGATGTTCGTGTGATGGACAGATGCCTCTTAGCACTGAGGAGACACCACGGGGGTGGACGCTACTGCCAGCCAGTAGTCATGGGGACCAGGCTGTGAGAAACCCTTCCTAATGCCTTGATTTTTCTCGGGGATGTAGGAGGAAAGGGGTCAGCAGAGAGTGAGGACAGGGACAGTGGAGGGTGGAGAGCTAAGGAGATGGTCACAGAAGTCCTCTGGGGAGTGGGGCAGAGGGAGGCAGGGCAGGTCCTGAGGTTGGTGCCCACCAGCTCCAGTGAGGCTTGCCAGCATCCTCCCCAGCCATGGTTGGGCTCAGGTAGGCCCAGGGGCAGGTGCTGCCTAGGGGTCAAGTTGGTTTTAAGCAGGTCTGAGGTCTGGCCAGGTGTGACGAAGCCTGAAGCAGCAAGGGAGGTGGCATGAGAGAGGAAGTGTCATGGTTTGGATGTGGTGTCCCCAGAAGCTCACGTGGGAGACAGTGCAAGCAGGTTCAGAGGAGAAATGATTGGGTCATGAGAGCCTTAACAATCAGTGCGTTGATCCCTGGTGGGGGTGTGGTTGGAGGAGGTGGGCATTGGGGCGTGGTCTTGGGGTACATATTTGTGTCTGGTGAGTGTAGTCCCTCTCTGATCACCTGAGCACCATGTGAGCCACTTCCCTCTGCCACACTCTCCCACCATGATGTTCAGCCTCACCTCGAGCCCCGAGGAATGGACTCTGCTGTCTATTGACTGAGACCTCTGAAACCGCGAGTCCCTAAGTAAACATTTTCTCCTCTACGGTTGTTCTGATTTGGTCCTTTAGTCACAGCAGTGGAAAAGCTAAAACAGGAGGTGTTCCTGATGATGACCAGGGATTCCCGCAGGTTGGGGGGTGTCAGAGAAGGGACACCCCAGCAGCAGACTGCGCATATCAGCACAGATTTGAGAATAGACCCAGATGGAGCCCAGATACTGGACCCCAAGGAGAAACCAGCAAGTAGGGTGGGAAGTGGGGGCCAGGGGGTAGGAGAGGCCCCAGGGAACATGGTATAGTTCCCTCCATCCTCACGACAGCCCTAGCAAGTAGGTGTGGGGAAACTGAGGCACAGAGAGGTTAAGTAACTTGGTCAAAGTCATACAGCTGAGCCTGGAGTCGAACCCAGGCCACTTGGCTCCAGAGTCTGAGCTTGTCCGCATTACACGCTGCTGCTCTTTCCCACATGGAAATGATCACCGACACCACGTGCTGATGGGTGGCGATCATGAGCGTGGACGTGCCTGCCTCTCCACGTAACCCAGGCCCCTGCACACACTGCACTGGGTCTGTGTGGAGATCTGTCCGTGCGTCTGCATCCTGCGTGTGTTGCATGTGCTCGTGTGCCTGCACAGAGCCATGCAGCTCTTGCTCCTATTTGCATGTGGGTATCTGTACACGTGGGCATCTGTGCCCACATGGCGTGAACTTGTGTAAGTGCACGCACACCCACGTCGTCTGGCTGTTTGTCTGCAACATGTTCCAAGAGCCGCTGTGACCTCCCAGTGTCTGTTTGTAGGCAGATTCTGACGGGCACCCTGCAGGACCACAGGTGCCCCTCGGCAGCCATCCGGCGTGTCTCTGGAGGGGGCCCTTCCCTTTCTCCTCATCCCTTTCACAACGCATCCCTTTCACAACGCCCCCGACCAGGATGGCCCCCAGCGGGCGCTCCTGAGTCTGCCGCCATGGCCGTGCAGACGGTCCACAGCGGAGATGACTTCATCTCACGCTCCATTCAGAAAAGAGCAGGTTTCCGACATGAAAGGCCTCGGTCCCACCACCACGCACAGCGGGGCTCCAGGGGCCTCTGCCTCCTGCTCCCTCCTGATGCCGACTCTGGTGGGCCCGTCCTCCACTCCCGGGGCAGTCCCTCTGCAGTCCTCCCCACCTATCTGAAGCTGTGTATCTTCAGTCGCCTTTTAGATCCTCTTCCCTTCTCCAAGCTCTGTGTGCCCCGGGGCCAGCCTGATAGATCTCCACCCCTTCATCTGGACTTTGAAGTGCCACTTGCTTCAGTCCTTGGGGTTTGAGTAACTGTGACACGGCAGAGGCTTGAAGCCGCTTTGCTCTCCAGCTGCTCTCGGCAACCCTGTGACAGCCATCACATGAACGAGCCTGGGCTGGCCTGCTGGGTGAGGAAGGAGCAGCAAATGGTCCCGTTACCTCCACTGGCCCGCTGACACCAGGTGATAGCAGGCAGGCCTGCGAGGCTGCTGATTGCTGGCTGACCACAATTGCAGGCACAGGGCTGGTCATCCCTGCGTGGGACAGACAAGCCTCCCAGCTGGGCCCGGCCATGCTGCTGAGCCACAGGTCATGAACAAATGAAAGCTTCTTCTTTCAAGTCACTCAGATTTGGGATTGTTTGTTATGCAGCAAAGCTAACTGATACAATTAATTCCTTTCTCAAAGCCCTCCAAGAACATCCCATTGCACTCAGTGTAAAATCTAACCTCAACTGTGAGCCCATAGTCACCCTCGTCCTCTCCAGCTGTCTCCAGCCTCCCTCACATCGCTCACCCCACAATGCACCATGCACCACACAATGCCTTGAGAGGTCCCCATTCTCTCCCACCTCCGTGGCATCCCCTTGGTCTGGGAGACACTCCCCTCCTTCTTCCCTAGGTTTCTTCTCATCCTTCAGGTCTCACATTATCAAATTTGTCCTGCCTGTTTTCACTTTTTTTTCCGGTGGTGCTGGGGATGGAATCCAGAGCCCCATGCATGCTCAGCGAGGAGCCTCCATTGCACTGCACCCAGCCCCTCCAGTTTGCTCTTCGTGTGTGTGTGTGTGTGTGTGTGTGTGTGTGGTTTCTGGGGTCTGAACCCGGTCTCAAGCCTGCTAGGTGAGCCTCCTCCCGAGCCATAGCTCCTGCCCTCACTGAGCTTTAAACATCACTCTTTGTAACGCTGTGTTTCCTTGTGGGATCGTTTGACTAATGTCTGTTTCTTTCCCAGACCATAAACTCCCTAACAGCAAGAACAGTGTCTGTTTTCTGCTCCCAATTTGATCCCTAGGACCTGGCACATGTGGGATGTTCTATGAATATTTGAATAAATGAATGTAAAAACTGGAGGTGGGGCTGGGGATGTGGCTCAGAGGTAGAGTACTTGCCTAGCATGCTCGGGGCCCTGGGCCCCATCCCCAGCAACACAGAAAAAAAAAAAAAAAAAACCTTTAAAAACTGCTCTTTCTAGAACATTCGCCTTGAGTCTGGCAGTGTACAAAGTGCGCACTGCTCATGACCTTCATGAGTCTTCCCAAACCTGCTGAGTTATTTTCTGTTATTATTCGTACTTCACAGATGACCTCAGGGAGGAGGAGTGAATTCCACAAGGTCACAGAGCAAGGAGATGGCCGATCAGGAATCTGCCCTGATGTCATCTGACTCCACTGTAGGGGTCTTAACGGTGACATTACAATACCTCTCGACTCTGGGCTCTGCCCACCAGGGAAGGAGAGCACCACCTGAGCGTCCCCCAGGGCAGGTTTCAGGGTGCCCTGGTGGGTGAGTGACAGGCCATGTGGACACAGCCAGTCAGCTTTAAAGCCATAGCCACTTCCCTGGGCCTCCCTGCCCCTCAGCCCCAAGGGACACACTCTCCCTGTCCACCCCTCTCTGCCTTGAACAGCCCCATCATCTCACCCCAGGGACTGCAATGCCCCCCACCTCAGAAGACCTCCCAACCCAAAGACAGGGGGGCTACAGGGTCTCCATCTAGGAACACTTGAGGAATGTCCATCCAGAGCTCTCCTCTAGGACCAGCCACTCTGGCCCCCATCCCGGTCAGCCCCCGAGTCTCCCTGGATCGCAACAGCAGCTCACATTTGTGGAAACTTCCGTCCTGTGTGCCAGGCCCACCATGCTAACCACACACGCACTTTCTCATCAATCCTCACAACATCCCCGAAATGCAGGCACTCATTTCATCAGCTCAGAAGAGGAACCAGAGCTAGCGTCTCAGAACTTGGAGCCAGAGTCCGAATCTACACTCCACCACCTCTCTGTGTGACCTTGGGGAAGTTGCTGAATGTCTCTGTGCCTTAGTTTCCTCATCTGCTAAATGAGAACAGTCTCTACCTCCCAGGGTTGTCATGGGGATTGAGAGAATTGACCTCCATGAAACTGAGCACAGTATCCCACCGCAGTGTGTTGTTAAGTCACCCTCCTGGTTGAGTTCTGTCCCCACTTTGCACATTTGCAACTCTCAGTATCACAGAACTTATTTGGAGACAGGGCTTTAAAGAGGCGGGTGGGTTGAAATGAGGGTGTAAGCAGGGGCCCTAATGCAGTCTCACTGACCTCCCCGTGAGACCAGGCTGGGCCTGCAGAGAGCCCAGGGCTGCACAGCAGAGGAATGAGCATCAAGGACTCAGTGGGCAGTCACCATCGCCACCCAGGAGGGGCTCAGGAGGAATCTGCCCTGCTGACCCCCTGACCTTGGACTTCCAGCCTCCAGAACCGGGAGGAAGCCGGTTTCCAGTTCTTAAGTCACCAGGTCTGTGGTGTTCTATTTCGGCTGCCCAGCAAGCTCATACCTAGGTACCGGGTGCCTGTGACTCAGGTCACCCATCGGGAGGGGGCAGAGCTGAGACTGCCCAGCCCCAAAGGCTGCCCTTGGACTCGCCCTGCATTTTGACCCCTCAAAGCTCTTCTGTGATCACCCCCTCGAGCCCCCTCTCTGGTAGAAACTGGAAAGTCCCCCCTTGAGGTGTGTGGTGCTGTTCACCAGCCACATCATGCTTTTTCCAGGAAAAGCTGAGGCAGCAGCCTCTGTGTGTATGATGACGACTCTGCTCAGGACTTTAGGGCTCTGTGTGTCTTGAGTTGTGAGTGTGAGGTGCTGCAAAGAACACTGAACCCTTTGAGAGAGCATCTATTCTTGCCTTAACACCTATGAGCTTTGTGACCTTGAGCAAGTTACTTCATGTCTCTGAGCCTCAGTTTTCTCATCCAGAGAAGAAGCCCGCCTTTAGATGCATGTATATTCAACCATATGTACCAGGAATGGTACTGAGTGCTTGTGATCTTCCCCAGAGTTCAACAAGATGGGGTTAAGGTTTTAAGTTGTATTATTTACATCCTATTTTACAGATGAGGAAACCAAGGTTCCAGGAGAGAAGACAGCTTGTCCCAGGCCACACAGCAAAGCTGCAACTCTAATCTGCCTGGTGCTGACACTGTTCTGCCACCTCCTGTGCACACAGACATTTGCACATTGAGGACATAACACTAACAGGCCTTGGGAGAAAGAACAAGAGTGAGACTGAAAGAAGGGCTGAGGCCAGTGTCACAGGCTAACAGAGCCGAGTAGCAGGGAGAGGGGACTCAGGCTGGGCTGTAGGAGCCAGGGTGTGGGGCTGGGAAGGAAGCTGCTCAAGAGCAGGAGGAGTCAAGGTCAGAGCCCGGAGGCCCGGAGGCCGGGCTGCAGCAGGAAGAAGCCCCAGAGCACTCCTGTGCAGGGCCAGGCGAGGTGGGTGTGCTGATGGGACCACCAGCCTCGTCACCAGCCTCTGCTCAGCATGTGCTGTGAGCTACTTGTGCCCAGATGGAAGCACTCTGCACACAGGGTCTCCTGCAGGTCTCAGTGTCTCCCTGGGGTAGGTTCTCTGCCATCCCACTCCATTGAGGGGAAACCGAGGTCCAGAGAGGTAAGCACCTTGCCCAAGGTCACTCAGTAGGAGACCAAGCTAGACTTGAACCTAGGTCCAACCAACTCCACAGCCAAGGGTCCCAACCATCTGGGAAGTCTTTTGAGATCTTTGGGAGGGGGGGAAAGACCCTGGGCATGGGCAGGAGCAGGGTGGGGTAGTGGAAGTGGGGAGGCCTGCAGCCTCCTGTGCCCCGGAGCTGTCACCCACCCTCATTCTCGAGTTTCCTCTTCTCCAGCTCGGCCTCGATCTGGTCCAGCACCATGGCCAGCTCCCCGAGGATCTTCTTCAGGTAGCTCACGTCGTCATGCTCCAGGATCTTGGCCTGTGGCAGGACAGACAGGAGCTGGAGGCTGAGCTGGCCTCAATGGGGTCAGGTTATGCAGGGTGGGAGGGGCTTCACCTAAACCCCCTTGCTAAACCCAGCCTCCCTCATCTGGTGCTCAGAGTCCAGTGAGCTTGGCTCTCTTGCCCAAATCCCAGCCATGGGACTGGGACACAGACCTCCAGCCCCTGGGAGGGTTGGCTGGTGGCCCACAGGAGTCCTTTCTTCAGAGAACTGTGGTCCATAATCAAGGAGCTGCCTTGCCCAGAAATACAGGGGAGGTTGTCCCCACCCTACACCCCACCCCATAGTCAGGAGCCAAGGGCCAACTGATATGGGCATTCAAGGCTGGCCCTGGTCACCAGGCGGACCAGCTGTGTGGTGCCTCTGGTGCTCCAGAGCCTCGAAGGGGCCAGAGGAGGCCTGGCCACTTCCCCTTCCCTACCTCTGCCATCCTCACTGCTCCCCCAGAGCACCCCTTGATACCTCCCTACACAAGAACCTGCGTTCAGTGCTCTGCCTTTGGACCTAGAGCTTCGGGCATGAGGAAACGGGCCCTGGGGTGGCGGTGGCTTGCCCCAGGTCAGACAGACGGTGGCAGAGGACTTGGATTGACAAAGCAAGTCAGGGGTTTGGTTTACCAATCCCCAGCTGATGGTCATCTCAGAATGGCCTTCTCCAGTCGTCCCCCTCCATGGGCAGATGGTGGGGACTGGGAGTCGGTGGGGCACTCACCATGAGCTTCTTCTGTTTGGAAAGGTAAGGCTCAGAGAGTGGGGGCTCCTCCTCGTGGTCCAGTTTCATGAGGTCTGTGGTTGCGTTGGCCAAATGTCCTGAGAAGAGAATCGAAAGGGTCCTGTCCCGACCGGGGCCTCCCCATCCTCCCCCCATGTTTGGGTGTCAGTCTGTCCGAACACTGGAGAGCGGGGTGGGGGGTTAACAACGGAGCAGCCAAGACTTATGGTCACTACAGGCTGTGGCCTGGGGACGGATGAGATGCCACCCTGCCCTAGGCTCAGGCCAGTGGGCCAGACAGACACCCAGTCCCTGCGACACCACCTGATCCATCTGTGATGAAGAATGGCAGAATGCTGTGGGACCCAGCAGGCCACCCGCAGGGGCACGGGGGCCAAGAAGCCTCCCTGAGGAGGAGACTGTGCCTGGGGCACACGCAGGAGACGCCACCCGTCGCGTCCTCTTCTCCCCGGCCCCTCACTGCCCTAGATGACACACAGCTGCAACCTGCCCTCCAGGAGCCTGTGGGACCCACCTCCTCTCCCTCCTGCTTGCTCCTGTCCCCATGGTGCCTTTCAGTCGGGATGCCCCCCAACTCCTTGAATGTACTAGACCCCTCCACACCTTTAGGGCTGGCACTGTGGGCAGCTTCGTGTCTTCTCCCAGAAACACCCGTGCACTCCAAGCCCCTCTGCGTCCTTTAACTCCGGTTTACGTACGTCAGTGACAGCACGTTGGGTCCCCCTTCTCTTTTCCCTCATTAGTGTATCGTAGAGGACGCGTCTATTATTTTTTAAACCTCTGCCTGGTGTGTCCTTATACGGAAGTGTCATAACCTATTTACCCAGTCCCCAACCCAGGGACAGCTGGGTTAGTTCCAGCTGTGTTTCTTGCTGTGACCAACGATGCTGCGGTGACTATCTCTGCACTTCTTGGTGCACATGTCCAAGTCTGCCTGTGGGACCGTCCCCCAGGTGTGCCCTCTGGAGAGTGCCCAAGTTTCCTCTGTCCTGCACTGTACCGATCAATCCCTGTCTCCGCTCCCACGGAACTGCGCCCTGGGTCGGCAGGACTTGTCCAAGCCTATCTGCTGCCAGCCCCACCCCTGATCTCTACAAATGCTGTTGACTGACAGGGCAAGGCCAGATGGGCAAACCCTGAGTCTTGTTCCAGGAAATTCAGAAGGGACAGGACTGATGCCCCTCCCTGCTTTGAACATCAGTGAGACAGAGGAGGATGTGAGAGGCAAGGAAGTGACCGCTGACTGAGCGCCTGTGATCTGCTGGGGCTCCTCCTGTCTCTTGAGTGTAGGACCCCCAGGGTCTGCAGGAGCCTGGACCAAAGTCTACAGGCAGCTGTGGAAGGACCATCCTACTAGTCCAGCTCCCACCCAGAGACCCTACTGGGGAACTTGCCACATCTGGGCAACCTTCCTGGGTAACCCGGACCCTGAGGTCACTCAGTGCCCTTGGCCACCAGTGACGATCTGCTGCTGGGGCTCCTGGGGAGTCTGCTGGCCAGGCAGCCAGTCGCCTCTGCATGGGAAGCAGGGGAGCGGGCCTTCCTGAGACCCAAGGCCGGAAAGAGGGGCAGAGAGGCAAGACGGGCGAGAGGGACCCACGGTGAGAGGCCGAGGGGCTAGAGAGAGGCAGGGACACTTGGAGAAGGCAGAGGGAGAGGAGGAGGAAGAGCGGAGGGTGGGCAGAAGAGACCGGGAGCAGGGTGTCAGAGGGACTCCGCGCCACTGGGCGTGCGCGCAAGGCTGTGGGACGGCTCCGCCGCCGGCACTCACTGCGAATCTCGGCCGTGGCGTACTTGGGGATCATGGAGTCGGTGGTGAGCTCGGGGTGCAGGATGCAGCCGTGCGTGTAGGCGTCCATGGGCAGCGCGTCCAGCAGCTCCCGGTATTGCAGCACCCGCGCGTGCTGCGGGCTGCCCGCCTCGGGCATCAGGGCCACCACGTGCTCTGCAGGGCACCGCCAAGGGCACGGCTGGGGTGGGCGACTGACCCTGACCCAGCCGCCGGCCCCCTGCAGCCCAAACCCACGTCACACCAGAGGGCCTGGGCACCCGCTTCCAAGGCTCTGCTGCTGGCTGACCCAGATCCCAGGGGGCTGGCGGGCCTCTCACTGGCTGTCCCTTGTAGGAGCAGCTGCTCTCAGCCTGTCTGTGGCCAGGAGGGACCTGACCCTGAGCTGCCTGATTTCCAGGGGGACTGGAAACCTGAACTTTTAAACTCGTGTCTCCTTGATTTCTGACCCCTGGCAAGTTCATTAAATATATATGTGTGAATCTATATAAAATTAAATTCCATATGTATGTAGATTACTTGCTGGTGATTAAAATACCTCTGTGTGTGTGTGTGTGTGTGTGTATGTGTGTGTTTCCTCTTTGTGATGGGGGTGGAACCCAGGGCCTCTCCCACTGATCCTCACCTGCTGGTCCCTGATCCCCTCAGTGGCCACCTGAGCCTCTGAGTGGCCAAAGGGAGGGAGAGGACATAGGGTCCTGCCAGGGTCTGGGTGTCAGGACCCTGCTGTGTCCATGGGTTCCTGGGGAGTCTGGCAGGGGACTGGGACCTGAGGACTCCTGAGGGTCTGTGTCTGTGCTTGTGACTCAGAGATCCCGGGAAGGGGCTGTGGGCCCCGTGCTCCAGGGCTGCCTGGGCCAGGCCCCTCCCTGGAGTCTTAGAGGAGCAGGTCTCAGGACCCTGAGGTCCTGTGGCCAGTCTCCGTGGTTCTGTGGTGGCACCTGGGTCTGCCCGTGGCCCTCTGCCAGCCACGGATCCCGGGGAGAGCGGCAGCCCACCTCCCGTGAAGGTGCGCTCCACGTAGTCGATGATCTGGTCGTAGTCGCTGATGATGTTGTCACGGTGGATGATGACGGGCACCTCCTCGCCCAGGTTGAGCCGCATGAACCAGGGCTCCTTGTGCTCGCTCTGAGGCAGGCTCACGTCCCGCTCCTCACACGCCAGGCCCTTCTCGGCGATCACCAGGCGCACCTGCAGGCCAGGGTCAGAGCAGGGAAGGAGGCGGACGTGGGGGACACTGCCCAGGCGGGCACGGTGGGTGTGCGGGGAGGGAGGTCAGAGGTCACATACAGGAGGGGGACATTGCTTTCAGCCCCTGGGCACTGGGGTGGGGCATGTATTTGGCAGTGAGGGAACACAGGCCTGCTCTGGGCCGACTCGCCTGGGTCGGGACTCCTGGATGGGCAATGGGGGCAAACTCCCTAATGTTCTGAGCCTCAGTCTCCTACGTGCAGAATGGGGGCATCAGCAGTCTGGCACTTAGAGGGCAATTCATGATTATCCTTATCATGACCTGATACTTAAACTCTGGTCTCTGGCGGTAGATCTGTCCAGGAGATTCACAAAATTTCTAATCATCATCATAATCAAGAACTGAATTCCTCAAGTTAGTTTAGAACAAAATGAGGTGAAAAATAATTTGCCAACATGAGCTGAGGTTCAGTTGCCTCCAAACAAGCGCCTTCCCATCTAGCTGCCTGGTTGGGTACTCACAATAGCCCCCAGAGGAGGGCAGAACTGGGAATCTTTCCCTATTTTCCTTGATGAGAAAATTAAAGCCCAGAAAGGGCAAGCAACATACCCAAAGTCACATAGCAGACTTAAAACTAGCAACAATGATTTCTGACTCTCAGACCAGAAAGTGCCCTTTTCTCTGAGAGCTTCCTCTTGGAGTCCTGGGCTTGACCTCTCCTGAGTCTTTCCTTGCTTGTGGGGAGTCCTAGACAAACACCTGAACTGGTAGAAGCCACAACCTTGAGGTTGGGCATGCTTCTGACCCAGCCCAATATTTCTGAGCCAGAAGAAATCAAGACTGGTAGAGATCACCGAGTCCAATTACTTGTGGCCTGAGACTCAGAAAGGAGGGACTCATCCCAGATCCCCTGGCAGGGGGATTGCAAGGGATCCCCTCCAGCCCCCTCCTCCCCACATTCTGCTCCAGTTCTGGGGAGAGGGAGGGCATCCCTGAGAGAGGCAGAGGCAGGTTCTCCCTGAGCGTCTGTGTCCCACACACACCCAAGGTGGGGGAGTCCTGGGCCTGGGCGCCCTTGACCTCCCTCCCAGATGCCTGGAGTCAGTGTCACAGAGGCAGCCTGGTGCCAAGGGCAGAGCCTTGGATGATGTGGGTTCAAATCTCTGCCCCAGCACTTGCTTTACAGTGACGCCCCCTCTGTGTGCTCTGGCCCCGGGGAGTCCTACAGCAACTCCCTGGGAGAGCTATGTGAGGGCTCAGGGCGTCCACCCTGTGCAGTGGTGCCTGGCCGGGTCTCGGCTTCCTGTGTTACACGGGGATTTGGAGGACTTGAAGCTAGCTGGGCCGCCCTACGTGACCCTGGACTAGTCACACAACCTCTCTGATCTCTAGTTTCTAGTGAAATGAGGACCATGATCTATTCCTCCGAGGCTGCAGTGAGGCTGAAATGGAGTGACGTGGTGGAGTCCCAGCATAGGACGCGTGGGGGCTGAGCTGGCTTTTTCCACACGCACGCGTGTGCACGACTTCCCACCCCTCGCACTTGCTGGGCCGGGTGGAGGGGAGGTCGCGGACCCCCGACACCCAGCACTCACACAGATTCATCTGCTCTGGTAGCCAAAAGCGGAGCCCCCGGGCGGGGAGGCAGGGACCCTGTTCACCATCCTGGCTCTGCCACCGTAATGCTTGCTGTGTGACTTTAGAGCTCTCCTGCCCCTTTCTGAACCTCCTTTTTTCTTCAGTAGAACAAAGGGGCTGGGCGCCTTCTGAGTGCCCGGGAGCCCCGCTGAGTGACCCTGCAGGGGGCGGGGCTGGCTCCACCTCCTCGCGGCGATGGGCGGGGACTGCAGGTCGGTCCCAGCCCCGCTGCAGTGAGCGGTGGGCCACCTCCCTTTGGGTCCAGCATGAGTGTGAATGGGTGTGTACGAGTGAGCGGGTGCGTGTGCATGGCTGAGTGCACAACTAAGGGTGCGCTCAAGTCCTGGGTGAGCGTGTTGGTGCGAGCGAGCGAGAGAGAGCGTGTGTGGTGTGGGTACGGGCGCGCACACGTGGCCCGGGCCTGCAGAGGCCCTGCCCTCTTCCCCGGGTCCCTCTCCATCCTCTGACCCTGGCAGTCAGGCTCCTCCCCAGCCGCCCCAAACGGATTGCTACGGAGACCCAGCCAGCCTCCGCCCTGGCAGGGGCAGCCAGGCAGGACTGCGCCCCACACTCTGCCCTGGGCTCCAGGGAGGGTGCCGGGTGGCTGCCGCCTGGGGAGGGCACTATCTTTAGAGGCACAGTGACCCTGCCTGGAGCTGCTTCAGGGTCACCCTGGCAGGTGGCCAAGGAGACTTTCACCTTCAGCTGAGCTGCAGGCCAGAGCCCTGTGCCAGCCTGCGGGGGAGGGGAACCCGAGAGGAACCAAGCCCAAGGGAAGGGCATGCAGCCACCAAGGCCATCTGCCATCTCTGCCTCCTGGAGGTTCCACCAGACGTCGGTAGTCACCAGGCCCTGTGACGAGACTTCAACCATTGCCCATTGGTGCTTCATTGTGACAGGTCAGACACTGTCCCTCCTCATCCAGGCCCTGTTTACATGGTGCACTGAGTTGGCATCTCTACCATCATTTAGTTGCTGTGTGACTTTCTAAAAGGCACTGAGTCTCTGAGCCTTAGTTTATTTGTCTCAAATTCCTCCCCCCCACACCAAAAAAACTTAACAGATTTTTTTTAAAAAAGCAGTGATAGGGTTACAGAATCCAACACCTTCTTTAGGTGACGCCTATGGCTTACAATTCATCACTTTCAACAGCTGTCCATTGAATGCCTCCCGTGTGCCAGGTCCTGCTCTGAGTACTAGAGACTCTGAAGGGAATGAAGCAAAGCTCCCTTCCCTAAGGTGGCTGATGCTCTAGTGGGGGCAGATGACGAGCAGTTAAAATGATGAAACAATAGAACAGGGCCAGGGCTGCTGGGACCCAAGCATATCATGGGATGGGCTGCAGTTTTAAACAGGAAGGTCCATGCAGGACACAGTGGTGCACGCCTGTAATCCCAGAGATCAGGAGGCTGGGGCAGGAGGATCACAAGTTCGATGCCAGCCTAAGGTAACTCAGTGAGACCCTGTCTTAAAATTAAAAAATAAAAAGGAGCTGGGGAGGTGACTCAGGGTCGAGTGCCGCTGGATTCAATCCCCAGCCCCACAATAAATAAGTCGAGCAGTTCAGCGGGCAGGCCTCTCTAAGGAGGCGACACTTGAGCAAAAGCCTGAACAAGGTGAAGAAACAGTCCACCCTGGGAACTGGGCAGGGAGTTCCAGGCAGAGGGAATGGCCAGTGCAAAGGCCCTGAGGCAGAAGCAGCTGGACGTGTTTGGAAGCCGCAGGGAGGATGGGGGCAGGATGGCTGGAGTGGGAAGGATTGCGGGCAGGCGCTTTCCACCAGGGGAGTGTGTGAAGCGCCATGGGACGGAAACTGACGTGGGCCTGCCCTTCTTCCAGGGACGAAGGTGATAAAGTGCCACGGTGCCACCTCACTTCACGGTTGTTGCAGTTACCTAGAAATATCACGCACACTCATCGCGACTTCAACATGACAGCAGGGATCCCGGCTGCCACCGGGGTGTGTTACGTAATGGGTTAATGCAGAAGCACACATATCATTATATAACACATCTGTTTTAAAAATATTGGGATAGCTGTACTTCAACATGATCGGTTTCCTTCTACTCTATCATTTTACGTGTTTTATTTTATTCAGTTAGAAACAGGAGCTGAGAAGGGTCCACAGGCTTCCCCTGACTTCGTCCTGATCCAGGCAAGGTCAGGAGCCGGCAGTAGGGTCAGGGTCCACTGTGGGGACTCTGGGTCTTTCCTGGGGGGACTGGGGAGCCATAGCAGGCTTCTGAGCAGGAGAGGAGTGAAATGCGCTGCATCGCTGGCCTGGTCAGTTCTCCCCCACGAGCCTCTTCTTGGCGGCAGCGCAGAGCAGTGAATGGCCAAGTGCAGCAGAGCCAGGCTGAGGGGCCAGTGCTGGGGAGTGGGAAGGAGGGACCAGTGGCGGGAGGTGGAGGCCATCTTCCCTGCCCGGTGTCAGGACTGGATTCTGGTAGGAAGCTGGGTCTCTTACCCAGGAACAAGGGCTGGACTCGCCGGGTCCATCCAAGACAGTGGCAGAGCCTGAGAGGATGGGGTAAGGGGCCCTTGAAGCAGGTTTGGGGCAGGGATCAGGGAAGGCCCTCAGAAACTCGCCGCGGTGGACATAACAGCAGCATCCGGAGCCAACTCTCACGGAGCACTTCCGCCGGGCCAGGCGCCATGCCGAGAGCCTCGCAGGTATTAACTCCATCATCCCTACAGACCCCAGCAGGGTGGGCGCTAACCTACCGATCCTCCATCCTCCTTTCACAGAACAGGAAACACGCACAGAGACAGGACGTAATTTGCCCAAAGTCACACAGCTAACAGGTAGCAGTCTTGGTTTTTAACAAGCTGGCAGGCACAAGTGAGGACAGACAGACACACAAAGGCCGGGCACACAGAGATAGAGTTGTGCTCCCTTCTTGGTGGGGAGGGCACCCCTTGGTGGGGAGGGGAAGGGTGCTCCCTTCTCGGTGGGGCAGGCTGTATCGCCCATCTACTCCTTTTTCCCTTGCAGAAGCTGAAGACCAGAGAGGGTCAGGTCACATGGCTATTAGTGGGGCTGCCAGCACTCCACTCAGTGTCTGGCGCCCTGCGTTTCTGCCCCTCTTATCCTCATTTCTGCTCCAAGAGGCAGAGGAGGCTGGGCCAGGAACACCCTCAGGCACCACTCACAGTTACGCCACACGTTCAGAGCCTCCTCCGGTCTCCATGGCCCCCGACCATCACGTATGGTGGTGCGAGGAGGTGGCTGTCAGTGTGCACTTGTGCAGGGCCTGGTGCTAAGCGTGTGACCATAGGTGACATCACTCCACCCTCACAGCACTCTGAGGGGGCACTGCCATTATCTGCAAGCAGATGAGCAAAGTGAGACCTAGAGGGGACAGACACCCGCAGAGGGTGGCATTGCTGGGAAGTGGCGGGGTTGGGGTCGGGCCTGGTCTCTGGCCGATGCCACAGCCCGTGTCATTATAATGGTGGCCAGCACTTGGTGAGCACATCCTGCATGCCACATGCTCTTCTAGGAGACTCACGGGGGCCCATCTGCTGACCTGCAGGGACCCTGTGGTGGAGGCTGTTAGTATTCTCAAGGTTGGATACTGGGGCACAAGAGCTGAGCTCCAAGCCTGGGCCGACTGGTCCCAGAGCCTGGTCTCCAGACCCTGGCACTGTCCTGCTGCCCGCTGGTCTGGACCAGCACCCAGTGGAGCTGCCATCGCTCTGGGTTGTGGGCTGTTGTCTGCTGTTAACAGCTCATGTGCTGTTAGGGACAGGCTGCTAGATGCTCCACGCTGGGGCCTCTCTACAGGCAGCCAAGGACCTCCCTCAGGACTGGAGGGCAGGCAGGGAACCTGCCTGCTAGGCTCCTGCTACCCGCTGGGCACTATATTCTACGCCCCTAAAGCTCCCACAGACTCTGCAGGAGAGGATGAAAAGTCCCCTTTTCCAGATGAGGATGTTGAGGTACAGAGGGGTGAAGCAACTTTTCCAAGTTCACTCAGCCAGTAAGCAGCCAGGATGAGACTGGAACCAGTCATCTGACCGCTGAGCCCAGGCCCTTTCTGCCAGGCTGCCCTGCCCCTGGAATCCACCATGGGCCCTGGGCAGGGGGAAGACCCTAGGCAGGGGAGGAAGGGTGATGTCCAGGCTAGCTGGGTTACAGAAATTCAGTCAAAAGTAGAGTTGTCATGGGTGGGCTCATCCCTGACTGCAGGGCCACCTAAGCCCTGAGCTCAGGATGAATAGGACATATTCTATGAGGGAAGAGTTGGAGGTTCCCTTGGGGTTGGGGATGGGAGAGGTCTTCCTCCTGCCCCCTGTCCAGCCCCAGCCATTGGACATGATTCCTGAGGACCTGGGTAGAAGAAGAAGCTAGAATCCGGAGGACAGCCTGATTTAGCCGCAAACCCCAGCACCTTCAACAGGGCCTTGCATGCAGTAGGTGCTCCGCAAGCACGTGTCGAAATTATGGATGGGTCCCAGAATGGCCTTGCATAACTCTGGCCCTCCTTTGCTTAGATCTTTGGTTGTTTTTTTTTTTTTTTCTAATGTGCTGGGAAGTGAATCCAGGGTCCTGCGCGTGCTAAACGGAGCTGAACCACTGAGCTACACAAGCCCCACTATGAACAGAGCCTGACCCATCACCAGGCATTACCATCAGCCCCCCCCTTATTTCCTTGCAGTACTGGAGCTGCTCCCACTGAGCTACACCCTGAGTCTTTTTTATATTTTATTTGGAGACAGGGTCTTGCTATGTGGCCCAGGCTGGCCTTGAACTTGTGATCCTCCTGCCTCAGCTTCCCAAGTGGCTGGGATGGCACTATCAGCACTTTTTGTGCATCACCTCATTTCGGTCTCATAACAGGAAGTGACCATGTCAGGCTCATTCTGCAGATTTTAACACTGAGGATCTGGAGAGGCAAAGTGATTGATCCGAAGCTTCACAGTGAGCTCGTGGAGAAGATGGCTCTCCCACAGGGTCTGACTGGCCTCAGAGCCTAGACCTAAACTCAGGTTCCTCAAGGGTGATGGGTGGTCCAGCTTCCTCTGCAGCACCTGGGGGCCTGTTGGAAATGCAGGGACTGGACCTTCCGCTGAACTGAACCAGAATCTCTGGGCAGAATCCAGCAGGCGTGTCTTAACCAGGACGCCCAGTGGTTCTTCCACTCACTGGAGCGTGAGTTGTGCTGGTGTAGAGCGCTAAGTTATGCCACCCCTTCAACAGCCCGGGCGGCCTCCCTGAGAAGAGGCTGGAATTAGAGGCAGCTATTATTATCATTATCTCATTTTCCAGACAGTGAACCCGAGCCGGGACCAAGACCCAGAGCCAAGTCTTTGGGTTCGAAAGCTCTTCTTCTTCATGCAATCTGTTTTTCCATGTGGGAAATGAGTGAAAGGAACAAAAGATTCTCCCAAAGAGACAAAGAGGCCGGCAGACGCTCTGCCTCTCAGGCCCCTGGAGGACCGGTCTTTGAGCTCTGGCCATGGTGCTGAACCCATGCCCGGAAGAAAGGACAGCGGCGCAGGGTGGGAGATCGCATCCCTTGGAGGCGCACGGGTCGTAGTGGGCAGTTTCCGGCCTCACTCCCGGGGAGCGGGAACCCTGACAGCTCAGCACCACGCTGGGTTTCCAACTACCCCCCAGATTCCCCGGATCTGAGAAGGGTCCGGGGGGTTGGAACCAGTCTGTGCTCTGAGGAGCAAAACACGGATCGGAAGAGCCCGCGCGCTGGCCTGGGGTTGGGTGGACCCCTTCCTTCTCTGCTCAAGACCCGGTGTAGCAACTGGGGACAGGCCTTCGAGCCCAGCCTGGGGAAGGCCCCCGCCAGGACGGAGGGGCAGCAGAGCTGCGACCTGGGGCCTGCATGGCCCGGGGCGGCAGCGCAGAGGGAGGGCTGCCGGCCCAGCCCGGAGCTATCGCTCCCGGACGCTGCAGCCCCCGCAGGTCGCCTCCCGACGGCGCCCGTCCCCGTCCCTGGCCTTTGTCTCCCTTCCCAGCGCCCCCAGAGCGCCGAATCTTTCGGGGAGGGAGCGGCAGCTTGGATGCTGCTTGCTTTAGGGACTGCTCCGGGGCCGGGCAGGCCCGGTCCCCCTTCTCCCCGCGCCCGCCGCCGCGCCCGCCGCCCGCGGTCTACCTTCTGCGAGCTGAAGGACTGCGTCCAGTGGTACAGGACCAGGCTCTCCCGGGGCCAATGGGCGGGGCTGGCCGCCTCGGGCGCGTCGGGGGCCTCGGCCGGCTTGGCCGCATCGCTCTCCAGCGCCGAGATGGGCCACCAGCTGCAGTTGGTGGGGGTCAGGTTGTTGGGGGTCGCCATGGCGGCCCGGGATCCGAGGAGGAAGGAAGGCGGCTCCGGCGGCGGCGGCGCGCTCGCCTAGCATCACATGGCCTCGCCGAGCCTGCCCCTCCGCTCGCCTCCCTCCCCCGCCCTTCCCGAACGGCATCACTCACCCGGCGAGGGCGGGCGGGGATCCCAGGAGCTCCCCCCAAGCCCGATGGCCCGCCCGGCCGGCGCGGAAAAGCCACCGGTCCTCGTGGGCTCCTGGGAGGGGCGCGACAGCCACGGGGACTGGGCCGCGCCCCTCGGATAGCTCGGATCTGGCCAGGCACCTGCTGAAGGCTCCACCATTATAAACGCATTTGCGCCTTTTAATCTTCTGCGAAGGAAATGCCTCTTTGGATAGCTGGTGTCATAGAGATCCCTTCCTTTTTCAAATTAGTGTCAGGAGAGATCTTGTCTCTCTTTGCTATTTTCTAACTTTTTTTCCTGAAGGGCCTGAAAGAGCGAAAGGGAACCAACTATGAGTTATTTAACAAACACTAGGCACTTAGCCAAGTGGCCAGGGACCGCCCTTCTAGGAGCTATACAGCCATCAACCCCTTTAGCACCTTGATAATCCTATTGCCTTTCTAGGAGCATGCAGCCATCAACCCCTTTAGCACCTTGATAATCCTATTAGCCTCGTTTTATGAAGGGGAAACTCAGGCACAGAGAGGCTAAGCGACCTTGCCGAAGGTCACTTTGCTACTAAGTGGTGGAGCTGAGATTCCAATCCAGGCCGTCTGCGCTATCATCTGGAAAGCCCTGATATGATGATAAACAGCAGCGCAGGAGGCATTTATCAGCTCCCACACTTCCCTGCAACATCTTTTATCTGCACAATAATCATTTTCCCCAGATGAGGAAGGCGAGGCACAGAGGTGCTATTGGTCCAAGGTCATACTGCACCCAGGAGAATGAGACAGAAGTAGGAGACCATTTTGCCACCAGTTACCCTAAACATTGATGGGAACATTACACAAAGTTCTTTAATCTGCCATGCTTCTCTTCTGAAAACATTGTTTTACCATTGAGCAAAACCCAAAGCAGATCTTGAGACAATAGATGCAAGTATAGTTGCCTATCTCTTAACAAGGGGGACAAGCTGACATGTCATTAGGCGACGTTGTTATTGTGCAAACATCACAGTATATTTGCAAGAACAAAGATGGCTACAATGTCACTAGGTGATAGAGTTGTACGGGACCACCATCCTCTATGTGGTCCATGGTTGACCCACGTCCTTATGCAGTCAGTGCCTGGCAGTAAATGTAACTACAAGGTAAGCTTCTCAGTTTACTACTGGGGACTCCTCCCTGACTGTGAGCATGGCTCACAGAACACAGTGTCCTTCCTTCTACCATATAATGAAAATTCTGTGGTCCATGGTTTCCCCTTTTTGCCTTGGCTGTCAGGAAGCTTGAAGCTACATTCTCTCTGAATTCCCAGTTGTTGCCTTACCGCCACCCCCCCCCCAATCACGGTTCAGCAATTCCTATTGTCACTCTTTTATGATTTTTTTCTTTTTCCTTCTTAGAGTGTCCTTGTTTCTAATTTTGCAAAGAAAGATATGGTGCATTTTGAGGGGAAGTTCAAACATCTGTGAATTCTAGGAAGTATGACCTTAGATATTTGAAGGAGTTGGAAAATCTGGCCCCTTTCTGTGTCTTGAACCTGATCGCATCCAGAGAGGCTGAGTCACAGCTGTCACCGTCAGATGTGTATTTAGTCCCTCAGCTAGCATTCACTAAGGACCTGTGTGTGCCTGATGCTTTACTAGGCCCCAGAGATATAATGATAAATAAGCCAGACCCAGGCCTGGCTTTGTGTTTTACACTCAGCAAAACCTCTAACAGCACATTAGGTCTAACCTGTACTTTATAATGCTCTCTACTACATGATCAGAACATAAAAAATTTGACAATTCCTATTATAGATGTATATACTATTTCTAATCTTTTGCTATAATAGTAAAGCTGCAGAGTGGGCGTGGTGGCCCACATCTATAATTTCAGCTACTCAGGATGCTGAGGAGGGAGGATCACAAGTTTGAGGTCAGCCTCAGCAACTTGATGAAACCCTGTCTCAAAATTATTTTTTTTTTAAAAAAAGGTTGTCAGTGTAGCTCCATGGTAAGCACCCTTGGGTTCAATCCTCAGTACTGAAAATAAAATAAAATAAAGGAAGATAGGAAGGAAGGGAGGGAGAGAAGGAGAGAGGGAAAGCTGCAATCGTTTATTCATATATATTTGTGCACATCTGAATGTACACTACATGTTAAATCCTAGAAGGAACATGACTGGTCAAAGGATATGTCTTTAGCAAAGGTCCCAATTTATACTCCCTATTAACAGTGCCAATTTCTCTATAACTCCTGCCAACACTATATAATATATAATATGCATAATATATATGATCTATTGAGAGAGAGCAGGGAGAGGTGTGTTTTTGGTGTTGGGGATTGAACTCAGGGGCACTTTATCACTGAGCTACATCCCAATTCCTTTTTTTTTTTTTAACTTTGAGACAGGGTCTCTCTAAATTGTCAAGGTTGGCCTTGAACTTTTGATCCTCCTGCCTCAGCCTCCCAAGTAGCGGGGATTTCAGGTA
This sequence comes from Glaucomys volans, assembly GCA_020662805.1. Lineage (NCBI taxonomy): Eukaryota > Metazoa > Chordata > Mammalia > Rodentia > Sciuridae > Glaucomys > Glaucomys volans. Next base: position 902,932 of record JAJEJO010001254.1, read on the forward strand.
TGCACCACTCTTCCTGGCAGCATATTTCTAAACATTTTTTTTCTTTCTGCATTTATTGGTGAAAAATGGAATCTTTACTTTTTTTTCACCTTCATGTTTTTCAAACACATAAAAGCAAAGAAAATAGGTCAATGAACACTTGTATATCCACCACCTAGAAATAATCATTGTTTAGCAGTTGCCATATTTGTTTAATTGGGGGTGCAGTCTTTGGAAATAAATTACATACATCCTGGTTTTTTTCCAACCACACACTTCAGTCCTAGATAGTTCATAAAGTATGAGAGACTTTTATATTTAACATGGGTCATTTGCTTACACAAAACACAACTTTCATCCTTATAAATCTAACAAGGTCCTCATGCTCTAGCTCATATTCGAATTTTGCCATTTTGCCAGAACAATCTATACAGGCAGCTCCAAGCAGGAGCCGTCAAGGGCCACCCACAGTCTGTGGCTGCGTCTCTCAAGGGACTTAGTCTGGAGTGTCCCTGCTCCCTTCCCCAGGGCACTGACTTACAAAGGGACTGGGCTGTCGCCTTGTACAGTGTCCCACCCTGGGATTTCTCTGACTGTCCTGCTGTCAAGTCCTTTAGTTTTTTGTACTCTCCCTGCATTTCTTATAGTGTCTGGACCCAAAGGATGGATTAGAATTAGGTCAGACATTTGGGGGGCAAGGATGTAATCAGTGCTTCCTGGGAGGTGCCGGCTGCCTCCCTGTGCTCCATCAGCAGTTACAGTGTCATGCTGTCCCACTGGACTCTGAGTGGGGTCGCCGGTTAAGATGGCGACCACATCCCTCCATGGTAGGGGTCCATTTCTCCTCTTCCGGCCAGCACCTGACCCCCTCATGCACTGATGCCGTCAACGGAGTCAATTCGCAGGGGTTGTAAAATGAGGGTGTCCTAATTTTGTCCTTTCATCTACATTTCTCAGTGTGCATTCTTTACTTGAATTTCATTAAATATGACTGAAGTTGACCATCCTTTCAAATGTTTAAAAGCCATTTTAATTTCTTTCAAAGGGAATTGTCTGTGTTCCCCTGGGGACCTGGGCAATTGTGGTACAGCTGGTGTTATGGTTTGGCTCTGGAATGTTCCCCAAAGGCTCATGTGTTGAAGGCTTGGTCCCCAATGCAGCAATTTTCAGAGTGGGGCCTTTGGGAAGTGATTGGGTCATGAGAGTTCTGACCCCATCAGTGGATAGATCTGTTGATAGATTCACAGGTGAATGGACTGTGGAGCAGCGGGGACCCAGCTGAAGGGAGCGGGTCCTGGGGGGTGTCCTTGTTGACCACATCTTGCTGGCTCCCTCTGCTCCCATTCCCCCTCCTCCTCCCCCTCCTCACTCTCTCCCCTCTCCTCTCCTCTTCTCTCTTCTCTTTCCCTCTTCCCTCCCGCCCTCCCGCCTTGCTGGCTGTCCAGGTCCCTTGAGGTGAGCAGCTTTCCTCCACCACACTCTTCTGCCATGATATTCTGCCTCACCTCAAGCCCAAAGCGATGGAGCTAGCCGGCAATGGGCAATGGACTTCATCCTCTGAAACCACGAGCCCAAATCAATCTTGCCTCCTTTGTTTTTCTCAGGTGTTTTATCACAGTGACAAGAAGCTGAAAAGCTGACTAACACAGTGTGCTAAGTGCTGTGACAGGGACAGGGAAGGGACTGTGGGAGAGGTGGGGAGGAGTGGATGGAGGAACCCCTTGGGCGCCAACAGGACAGGTGTTTAGGATAAGGGTTTTCTAAAACATTAGTTTTAGATACCAAATCCAAATTTCCAAAGGCATATCTATTTTAATTGTGATTCCAAATCTGTAAGTCTGCTATGACCTAACTGTGGTCACAAGAAGAGACTCTAAGTAGAGTGTAAAAATTGAAGTGTCCCCCAAGACTCAAAGTTTCCCTCAAGTTTCCTAAGAAAACAGATTTTCGTTGTTAACAAGGCAACAAAGGCCAAGACAAGTAAGAGAAATCCTCTACCTCTCTGAAGTCCCCCTCCCACGTTTTTAGATAGTTTCTTGGTTCTTGGTTCCAGAATACCAATTCTGTTCTTTGGGTGTAAGTCCTAATGCTCAGAAGGGATGGCATTTCCGGTGTCTTGGAGAACACTTCTGCCCTCCACCACTTTCGCTCCCCCACCAGACATATTGAATCCTGCTGGGATTGAGTCTGGGACCAGGGATGGCAGATTTGACACAGAGCTTAACAAATTTTGTTGCACAAAAATCATCATGAAATGAAGTTAAAAGATAAACAATGGACAGGAGAAATGTCCACAACTTAAACAATGGACAGAAATATCCATCAAATATAAAAAGCTCATACAATCCAATGAAAGTAGTCACATTTTTTGAAAAGACGAAGGACATAGATAGGCAATTCATAACCAAATCTGCAGTGTGGACGCTGAGGTTACCCCCCAACACCATCCTACCCCACTGCCCACCTCCACTGCCCATGGTATGGCCCCCAGTGGGTCAGGGCTTCCCCTTTCCCTGCCCCCAGTGGTCAAAGCCCATCATGATGATCCCACCCTCCCTTACTCCAGTGATCAGTCTAATACCTGAGCCAGTCAGCCTGAAACATTCCCCAGGTGGCCTCAGGGTAGTCCTGTTAGAGCAAAGCTCAGGTATTCTGTCATGTTGTGGGGGAGTCTTCTCTTGCTAGGTACCAGGGAGGAAGCTTGCAGCCTCCACTGCTCCTGGCAGCCCTCCTTAAGGGAGTCAGCTGACCCTGAATGACAGGGTGCTGGGGGAAGAAAGTGGGCTCTGAGGGACACCACTGAATTGCTACCTTAAGCGACTCTACGGCCCTGGCCGGCAGTGGACTTAACAGTATAAGAACCTATCATTCCCCACCTTCAATTCCAAAGTCCAACAAGTTACAAAACTGAAGTCTCCCTTCTCTATCTCTGCTATAAATTTGAGACAAACTCATTTGATGAAAGCAGTTGACCTGATCTGACGTGAGGCTATTTCTGTCTTTGTTTCCCAATTCCCCTTAAGCACATGAATGTGTTTGATCGTGAGGTGCTGCCCTGGCTTCCGCTGGAAATGCCGCATGATATACAATGTAGCCCTACATGGAAATTCGAAAATAACATTAATCTGAATTTCAAAATTCATTTCAGATGAGAAAATGTGGATTTGCCTAGTCTTTTAAGAACAAAATTTAGCAGAACATAACAAATGATTTTTAAATGTGCTACAGTATTTGACCTCTGAAGAATTCAGCCCATGGAAACCATTGGTGAGGCACAGCCTTGGCTCTTCCTGCTGGTTCAGAACCCACAAGTTAGCCAGACTCCCAGGAGGTCAGTATGCACTTTAAGTGTGACAAGCTCTGCTCTAAGGCATCCAGGCTCCTTTTGGAAGGACTGCAGATCAGGTTTCCAACCAGGCCTGGCCCACCTTCTCTTCCAGTCCACCCACCTCTTGAAGGTGAAGGGCCTTATCTAGTGTCTGTTCTCAACGGTCTGGGCCTCTCTGCCCCCATGCTGTGGCCATCTGCTCATGGCTTCTCTGCTGGAAGGTTTGGTCATGTGCTGGGTTTGATGAATCAACAGGGGGCTCCCAGGCCCTCCCTGCCAGGGAAGGACATCACAGCCTGGAGGAACAGACCCAAGGGACTGAGTGCTTTGCCTTCAGATCTAAAAACCTTTCAATCCACAGGCGGGAGAAAATGACAGGCTTGTTTTGAGGTTCTGGATCAATCAGAGGAAGCCAGGGGAGGGACAAGGAAAAGTTTCAAAGAAGCAGGAAGGGGCTGAGTCAGAGGGCAGTGGGCTTCCATTCCCAGAAGAGAACAAGCAGAAGTCCAGTGGTCTTCATTCAGGGGTACCCAGAAGGAACCTCTGGGCTGGCTGGGACACTGGGACAGGACTCCACCCAGGACTGAAGCAGACAGCCTCATCAAAGGCAGGGAGGCTGGTTGCCCAGCAGGAACAGCATGGGGAGTAAGATAATGCTGGGCTCTACTGGTGTAGGAGATCACCCCTGGGCTGGTCTCTCCTCAATGTAAGGTCTGTGAGATCAGTGACTCGGTCACCTACTGAGTGTGCAGCATCTGGCATATGACAGCAGCTGCCCGGGACACATTTGCTGATTTAAATGTAGTTGGTTAAACTGAGTATCAGTGCCTCGTTTGCCTCTTACTGGTTGGTAATTCTTGTGCTCCACAGGATAATTCAGCACCCTTTTGTGCCCTGTAAAGCATTTTTGTTAGGGGTTCACATTTTCTGTGTTTTTCTTCTGTTTCCTTATTATGTTCTTCTCTCTCCAGTTTGTATGTGCATGACATTCCGTGTAAGAGCAAAATGACTAAAATATGGTAAATGGCCTGCAAAGGCAGGTTGTCAAAACAAGCTTAGCTAAGCAATAGAGCAGAAGCCACATGTGATGGCATGTGCCTGTAATCCCAGCTACCTGGAAGACTGAGGCAGGAGGATTGCAAGTTTGAGGCCAGCCTTGTCGACAAAGTGAGACCCTGTCTCAATAAAAAAAAGGATGGACATAGCTCAGTGGTAAAGCATCCCTGGGTTCAATCCTCAGTTGGGGTGGGGGGAGAAAGAGAGAGAAATAAAGACAGACAGACAGAAAGGGCTTGTACCTTGGTAACAGGTTGCAAAGTCACCTTATGGTAAGACTCATTGAAAAATGTTTAATATGTATGCCTAAGAAATCCCTGAGACAGTGTTTATTGGTTGGAGGAGAGTCAGGAACCTCTGTGAAATCTAATGAGAAGTAGAAACTCCAACCCAAGCCCAAAATTTCAGTGTGTCTGGGGGTTTCCTTCTCCAAAATCCCATCCACTAATCTAGGCTGACTACTTGTCTGGAAGGATCCAACCAACATGCCGGCTGCACGGTGTCTGTGTGGGTGGGCTTATGGGTGTTCTCTAAGAACTGCCTCTGGCTCAGCTGTGTCTTCTCCCCCTTCCCAAAGTTCTGAGCATCTATTACTTACAGGTAAGAAAAACTAACAGATAGGAATTGGATTTGTTCCCAACTCTAAATCTCTACTTCATGTAGCCAGCTTTATCCAGTTGGCACGGATTCTGAGAAAAATGCAGATTGAAAAAGAGTAAATGCTTCCAATAACTAATTAGTGAGGAAACTGAGGCCCAAGAAGGGGATGGGGCAGGCAGGAGGGCGGGACCAGAACTCAGGCCCTTTCCCTCACATCCCCCACCCCAGGAGCTGCTTGCTTTCTCGCTAAGTCAGCAATGCTGGGGGTCTCAGACCTCCATGGCCTGGCAGCTCCATTCCACCGGACCGATTTGTGTGGATTTGGAAGTGGAGAGAGCCATGAGACCCGGCTCTGCTGGAAAACCCTCCAAACTGCAGATCAGACACACAGAACTGCTGGTGGAAGTCCTGTCTCTGGCGCCAGGGCCAGGAGCTGTCTGCCCACGAGGCAAGTGTTGAAACTCTGCTATTGGGTGATTCTGCTCCATGCCATTCACAAAGGCTGCAGGCAAGTCTGGGTCATTTCTGTCATATGGGCCACTGCTTGGGAATATCCAGATCATACCCACAAGTCCTCCCAGGAAACTTCCTCCAAGCTTGGCTCTGATGCTCTGAACAAAGTGGGAGTGGGCCCCTGCTCCAGAAGTCCCTGCCCAGCTTGGTGCCACTGGGCTCTTCTCCATTTCCACACTGATGGGACCTCGTGGAGGCAAGGAAATTCGAACATGTCCAAGCTCCACAAGGGCCTGTGCTAGCAGCTCAGGCTCCATACAGGCAACAGGGGCTTGGCTCAGCTGTGACAGTCCTGGAAGCTCACTGGGTGAATGGCTCTCTGGTTTCAAAGCTGAGAAAAGAGCATGAGAATTTTTTTTTCTGGTATCTGGGAGATGAGTCCGTAGTGGGTGTTCTGAGGGCCCCAAGGTCAGCTGCAGGAGACATTCTGCTCTGGAGCCCTGTGGTGAGGAATGTCTCTGGACTATGATGATTCTGGGAGATGGCTCCTGGGTCTGGGTGCATACTAGGAGAAGGTGCTTTGGAAGAGCAGTAGAGAAACTCTGAAGGCCAGAAAGAGACTTGAACCTGAAGCTCTGCTGGAGTCTCAAGGCCAACACTGAGGACTTCTTTCTAAATCTTACCAGGGAAAACAAGTAGGTACTTACATGATTAAATCTTAAGAACAGATTGCATACTACTAGTTAAAGAGGTGCAGATTCTTAAAAGAAACTCTCTAATGATTTTTCAAAGAATTACAGAAAGAAGCCAGGTGCAATGGTGAATGCCTGGAATCCCAGCTACTTGGGAGGCTTAGGCAGGAGGATTGCAAGTTTGAGGCTATTCATGGCAATTTATCAGAACCTTGCCTTAAAAAAAAAAAGGACTGGGATATAATTCAGTGGTTGAGCACTTGCCAAGCATGCAAGAGGCCCTGCACCAGGGTAAAAATTAATTACAAAAAGAATACATGCTCATTAGAGCCAATTCAAATAATAAATAAAAATAATTCCATTATCCTAAAGAGGCAAAAAATTAAACAAGGCATAATTTTCCAAACTACCAGATTTGCAAGATTAAAATTAATGGCAATATGCAGTAAGGGTTCAGCACTTCTCAGCCCCGGCACTGGTGACATAAGTCTCCACTGTGGGGCTGTCCTGTGCATCGGGCTGAGCAGTGCCCTGGCCTCCCTCTAGATGCCAGCAGTACCTCCACTGCCATCCCCCAGGTGGGTGACAACCAGACTGTCTCCAGGCGTTGGCAAAGCTCCCTGAGGGGCAAAATCTCCTCCAGCTGCGAGTACTGGAGGTGCACAGCCCCCAACACCCCTGGCGGGTGGGATCCAGCAGCAAGGCGTATCCATCAGATATTCAAACTTGGGCCACAGCAACTTTACTTCAAAACACCTTTGCAATAGTACAAACTTGAGAAGCATATTAATGCACCACTGGCAATATTTTAATTTAAAAAATGAATGACATTGGGACTGGGGTTGTGGCTCAGTGGTAGAGTGCTTGCCTGGCATGTGTGAGTCCTGGGTTTGATTCTCAGCATCGCACATAGATAAATGAATAAAATAAAGGTCTATCAACATCTAAAAAATTTTTAAAAAATGAATGACATTGGTAGGCAATTCATTGAACAGATAGACATAGGTTCTGACATAAAGAGGCCTGAGGGATACAGTTACTAAGAGGAAAAAGCCAGGTGCCGCGTGGAGGGCATTTTACACAATTATATGAACGAGTGCATGTGTGTCTGTGTACTGAGCCTCTGTATAAAAAATATGAATGGCTTTGGGATTTTGAAGCCTGGAACGTGTACTAGCACAATAGTGCTCTCTCTCTCTTTCTCTCTCTCTCTGCAGAGTAAGGTGGTGGGGTGCAGGGGAGCACGCAGAATTTTTTATTTTAAATATTCCAGACACCACTGGGTCACCTTTCAAGGACAAGAGAAAAGATGAAAATAAGAGGCAAAGGAAAAAAGGAGGGGAAGAACAGAACTCTCACCAGAGTCCTGCCTGCCCTCCCCTGGAGGGCGCAGATCCAGTTTAAGGGGTTCCTGGTGCTGCACACTTTACAGTCCCTGAGGCAGCATCATACAGACCACTTGGAGACCCCCAGAGCATTCATCTCAATTGGTAAAGGGGGACGGCTGTTTCCATTTTGCAAATGGGTACATTGAGACTCAGTGCAGTGTGGTGAGCCCACAGGAAAAGGCAACCCTGGAGAGAGGAGAGGGGAAGCCCCATCCCTGGAGTCCTGGGCTGTCGTTCCTTCCGCTGCAACCCCGCAGGTAACAGGAACAAGTCCAGCAATAGGTTCTTAAAACCACAGTCCCAACATCCATCCCCTAAGTTCAAGGCCTTGGGTCTCTACACCTTCAACTTCAACTTGACTCCTTTAAAGAAAGCGGGTATTCATCTCTCTAAAGCGATGCGCACCCTTCCTGTGCTCCTTTTCTGAAGGCAGCATCCTTTGGGAAGATCAAGCAATGGGGACAGACCCTGCTGCTCCTGGCTCCAGTCAGCTTCGCCTTGGGCCTCCCTGCCACATGGAAGGAAGCATGCCTAACTCCAGTGTTCTGAGGAGCCAAGCAGGTGGGTGCGTGAATGCATTTTGTAAAATAAAAAGCGCTGCACAATTTTACCTGATTTTATTTTACAAATGAAAAACTAGCTCTCTTACTGGGAGGTTAGAATAACACTAGCAGGGTAAGTGAGAGTGAGAGGATGCTGGGGAAAATCTGAAGTTGACATTTTCACAGTATCGGCCATCTGCATGGGAGGCTACACAGAGTTCAGAAAATGGGGTAGCCCACCTCAGCTCCTACTCACCCCAGTCAGGCTTCTTTAGAACCCATGACTGGGCCTTGGGACCTGCGCTGTCACCAGTGAGATGCCACAGTGCTAAACATCTTAGGGCCGGAGGAAAAGGGAACAAGAAAAAGCAATGGATTACCAGCACCATGGATTAGATCCCACCCACAGAAAACACACCAGGCCAAGCAGATGGACATCTCCATCCAGGGAGAGGGCGTTTATCGGAATACACACTTAATTTATTAGAATTGTAAAAAGTAGCACAGGTGGAGGCACCGTGGGCCTGGCACCAACTGCCACCATCTCAGTGAATGGAGTGAAACCCAACTTGTAAATAAACAGCAGCAACAAAGGTGACTTAAAAAGCACATCTCACGCAAGTTAGGTGTCGGGTGGCGGCCCTGTTGTATGCACTGCTGTGTGTAAAACGTTGGTGACCTTTCTTTAGGACAATTTATCAGTGTGTCACCAGCCACTTTAAACAGTTCAGGAGCTGCAGGTGCGAAATGCTTCATAAGGAAATAACCAGACCCAGAGAGGGCTACGGATACCCAGGCACACTCTCCACCCGGACGCACTCCTGCCAACAAGTTCTCCACCTGGAGTTCTTTACTATGGCTAATATCCACAATGACTAACGGTTCAAAAATAGAGAATGGTTAACTACAGAATAGATCATGAAAGGATTTGTGATGGACTATCATGTAGCACTGAAATCATGTTTCGAGGTATATTTTGTGGCATGAAAAAAATGCTCATAATGGTAAATGAAAAAAGATATAGAATGCACAGGGTATCAGCAACCAGAATACACAGTGAAACTGGCAGTGAGGACGACTCCCAGAGCAGCAGCCACACTGACTGGCCGCTCCGAGCTTGGCAGCGTTGACCACGTTGCTCTTTCATCCTCCCTGAGCCCTCCAAGGTGGGCTCTGCCATGATCCCCATTTTCCAGAGGAGTGGACGGGGCATAAGGGTTTGGGCAGTGTGTTCAGGTCACGTGGTGGGTGGGCATGCTGAGGCAGGGTGTGTCACAGACCAGCGGAACTCTTAGGCACGCTGTAACACTTATACCACAAAATGCTGGTGGTCGCCGTCCTTGAGGGCTGGGTGGGACCAAGGGGCTTATGGATTTTTTCTTATTTATTTATTTATGTATTTATTTATTGGTACCAGGGACTGAATCCAGGAACACTCACCCTGAGCCACATTCCCAGCCTTTTTAAAAAATCTTTTTGAAATTCTGAGACAGAGTCTTGCTAAGTGCTTAGGGCCTTGCTTAGCTGCTGAGGCTGGCCTTGAACTTGAGATCCTCCAGCCTCAGCCTCCTGAGCTGCTGAGTCCAGTTGTGGCTTTCTTCTTTATATTTCCTAAACTTCCAAGACACACACATTTTTTCTTGTTAAATTTTTTTTTATTATTAAAATGATATAGTAACAAATATTTCCAAATACAGGAGAGGTCTTATGTAATCTAGGAGCCAGACAGAGGAAAGTGGTGAATTGGATTCAACCTAATTCCATTAATCAAAAAGGGCCAACAAAGGTCAGAAGACTAAGTTTAGAGAGGAAGATAATGTGTTCAACTTGAAATGCATGCTTCACTATTTATGACAACTGACTAGTAGGGCATGACACTGGCGTAGCACTGAGGAGACCTGGGCTGGATATGCAGATGTGGTGTCAATAGCAGGAAGAGACTCCCTAGCCATGGAGACCTTTACTGTTCCTGCCTGTTTCTCCCCTCCCCCCTTCCTTTGGTTAGCGGCACCCCATCTCCATCCCACCCTTGAATATATTCTTGGTGAGACATCAAAGTGTTCTGCAAACCCAAACATGTACATCTTCCAAGATAGGTGCAAAGAACATTTCTTGAGATTAAAAACTTTGGTTGCTGATAATTTCTAATTCTTAGTTAGCACGCAGATTCCCAGCCAGTCGATCTCCATTAATGGCTTTTGCTGCTCAGGCAGCCATTGCTCAGTCCTGAGATCGGAATTCAGTTTTCTTGAGTTCACAGTGAGATAATAGTCTTAATATCTAGCTTCGGTGGAGAAAAGGTTCCTAATTTCAGAAATCTTCCCTCTGCAGACCAAGAATGCAACTTGGGGATGAGAGGATAGATTTTCTACAAACCCCAGGGTGGAAAGGACACCATTAAGGACAAGTTCCTATGTAGCAGGTGGTGAGAAGGGCCTTCTAACATTGCCGAGGAGAAAAAGCAGGAGTTCAGAAGCAAGTGTTTTGGTCCACCCTCCTCACAGGTCAAATCCCATTTGGTGCTGAGGGCACAGACTTGGGGGACATGGGTGGTTGCTGCCCTGAGCACAGCTCAGGGAGAGCCCTGGCCTCTTGGAGGAGCTGCTCCCTGACACACAATGCAGTCAAGTAGACACAGAAGCTGTAAGAGCAGCTCTGGGAGATGGTGTGGTGGGCAGTAGCAACTCCCCACTTCCCTTTGGTCTGTGGGTGCCATGTAGGTGATCTGGAAGTGTCCACATGGCCCAGTGATGTGCTAGCAGACGGATGAAGGGAGGCCAGGTGATAAAGTGAGAGGCCATGGTGCATGAGGACCTCAGGACTAGAAACACTGGCAAGTTCCAGAATTGGAAGTTGGTCCGTGTGCTGCTCAGGACCTAAACCAGGTCAGCCCACCTAGTGGGTTCCATCGTAATCCATAATGCCCCGGGACAAGTCTGGAGTATCCATGTCAGTGAAGACCAGAAAAGGGTAGGGGACAGTATCTGAACCACACAGTTCATCTGCCACCCTGTTATGCCCAGATGCCATCCTGGAAGAATACAGAGAAAGGAGGGAGGGAGGAGAAACCCTGGCACAGTGAACAGGTGCGCACGACAGAGTGCTGGAAATGGGGAGGGCTGGGATGCCTCAGCTGGAAGAACACAAGTTTGAGAGGAAGACTAGATCAGGTGGCCACGCAGAGGAAGCTGCACTGTGTCCCCGCCTCTGGGCAGTAGTGGGTGAACTGACCGCTACAGACACCTCCAGCCACAGCTTTTCTCCTGGGAATCTGATCTCACACAGAGAGGCGCATCAGCGTCAAAAATGTGAGGACCCGAATCAACTCTGACAGCAATGCCCTGGGGACTCCAGGCACCTGGGCAGGGCTTCCGTGCCCAGGCTGATAAGGCCTGACTGTTCAGCTCTGTCCTTTGTTGAGTGAACTTCCTGATATCCTTCCAGTATATTCCTTTATTCACTCAAGAAAGTCAGAGTGGCCTTCTATATTCTCTGACACTGAACCATTCAGGAAGTGAAGATGAGATGAGAGCAGGGGTGAGGCCTCTGAGGATCAGCAAGCGGGCAGCAGAAAAGGAGCCTGCAGGGGAGACTGGAACGGGGAGGTCACAGGATGTGCCCAGGAGCAGTGACACAGAGGCTGGGATTAAGTTAGGAGGAGGCTGCATGTATCAGATAGCATTTGGTGCCCAAGCAACAGAAGAACCAAGACCATGGCCACCAGATTCGGCAACAAGGTTATTGATGACCTTGGCAAGAGGTGCTGCAGTGGGAATGGAAGCCTGGTTGCAGGAGGAGACAGAGATGGTGGGGGTGGGGAGGAGGACAGGAGCTTTAGGGAGAACCTGAGTAGAAGGGGGCTTTGTGGGGTTCGGATTTTGCTTTCTCTCTTTTAAAGGTGAGAGAAGGTGAGAGAAGCTCTCTGGCTATAAATATAACCTGCCTAAGTGGCAGAGCAGGGCATTCTGAACTATTTTGGGTCCACACTGCTGACCAATTCTAGCATCACAAAGACAATTAAGACCTTGAAAACTAAAACTAATGGCTGGGGGAGAGGAGAACAACGGCATGATGTGTGTTTGCATGCACAGAAAAAACAGCGTGAGTTTCCTGAGAAGATGGGAAAGGAAACCCAAGTGATGTTGGAGCAGGAATTGGTCTCAAGACCGGAGCAGGAGAGAAGATGCAGAGATAAGCAGAGAAAAGGACCCAGTGCAAGAGCTCCCAGCTCAGGGCTCCCAGGGCACAGCACAGCTTCTGGTGAAAACTTTCCTTTTTCTCTCATAAAGAATTTGATGCTTATGAACATGGTACACAGAGAATGAAGAAATACTTGAAAAACATCAGTTGAAGACTCAATAAAAAATAGCTCAATTCAGCTTGAAAAACCAAACCCAGGCGTGCTGCAACCGGGCAGTGTGAAGCGTGGATGCCTGAAGGCTCAGCTCTCTGGCTCTAGAGCTCTTTCCCCCGTCCAAGAAGAGCTTCCTTGAACTCTTCCCCAGTGACACGGTGTCTCACTGTGTGGATGCACCAGGTCTGCCTGCCAGTCCTCTAAGATGGACACCCGAGTAGTTTCCACTTTGCTGTTGCAACCACTGTTGCAACGGTTGACCTTTGACATGTCATTACCTATGTGTACAAATGTCATCTACAGGGGAGACTGTGAGGCTTACCATTTTGACAGATACTGCCAAATCAACAGGACTGTCCATTTCACAATCTCACCAGCAATGTATGCCTGACTCCTCCTCCAACCCCAGCTAGTGTGCGGGGTTTCTGTCAATCTGATGGGCTAAAAGCAGTACATCAGTGCACTTCCAAGAAGCGTTTATCTTGAAGATTGAGGCTGAGCATCTCTTCATATGTCTTAAGGGCCATTTGTATTTCCTTCTCTGTGAACCATCTGTTCATGTCCTTTGCTCATTTTCTCTTCTGCTGCTGTAAAAGTTCTCAACCTGGGATTTGTGGCTTTCCTGTGGGGAGGGCTCTCACAGCTCAGATAAGATCAAGAATTGTCCAGAAAAAAGACCAGCTCACTCTAACCCAATACCTACCTCACAGCATACATATGGAGGTTATTTTTATTTTCTTAAGGTTTTAAATTTTTTATTGGAGCTTAAATATACACACAGAAAAACGCACATACACTACTTTACTATTTAAACTGCAAAGTTCAAATGAACAAACATTTGGGTGAGAAGGCAAGTGATCTTGGCTCTTCAACAGTTCTGCTTTAGCCCAATTAAGGCGAGGGCCTGCGATCCTATGGCACCCTCTGCTGGTGACCAGTGGCAACCTAGAAAAGGTCCCAAATGCAAGGCCAGGACACAGGAGGCCGGCATGGCAAGGCCCTCCTTCACTCCCTTTTCTTCCCCCTAACATTTCAGGAAAGCAACTATCAAAATAACAGGCTCCAGTAGCTTTGAGGGCTATGAAGAGAGTGACAGGAGAGAGCAGCCATTCCTACCTCCCCCAAACCACAGACTGGGGTGAGAGGCCCTGCTGCTCAAAGACACAGCTGAAGGAAGCGGCAGTCCCCAGCTGTGGCTCTCCAAGTCAGTGGGTCTCTGGAATCATGCAGTGAGATGACTGACTGACTGACTGACTGCCTGGAAGACTCTGGCTCACCCTCATCAATGCACTGCAGCAGCCCCTGCGTCAGGTGCTGGGGTACGAGGTGCAGCCTGGCTCTGATGGGGTGTCAAGTGCCATGGCGCGCACAGTGGGGGGACTGAACCTACACAGGGGTGGTGTTATCCCAGGGGAGCTGGCACATGGTAAGCAGAAGGGCTGGAGGCTCTGCAGCTGTGGTGTTAGGGACAAACTCAGATGTTCAGGGAAGCCACCAAGTAGAATCTCATGGTGGAAGACAGTAGGAAGGATCACCCCATCCTGGGGAGGTCTGTAGGGTTGTGGGACAAGAACTCTACTTTGTCAGGATGCCCAGAGCCGATCAAATTCAGGGGGATGGACTTCCTAAGTGCTGACTGGTATCTATAAACCCATGACAAGTGACTAACTTGCAGGTGGAATGCATCCTTCCTACAAATGCTTGTGCCTGCTTTCCAGGGTTTCCCTTGATTCTTTCACCTATTATTTCCCTGCCCCACATGGGGTCCTCACCCCCTCCTGTGGCTTCACTGGTATGTGGATTCCACACTCCCTAGTTCCAGTCCCCATTTCCTACTTGAGCTTCAGACCCACATGTCCTCCTGACCCTGGACACCTCCCCATGGTGCCCACAGATCTTTCAGCTTCAGTGTGTTCAAACAGTGTCACAGGTGGGCAGGGAAGGCACAGAGTCCTAGGTTCAGATTCTAGCTCCACCACACACTTGCTGTGCAACCTCAGGCAAGTTGCTTAAATGCTCTTTGCTTCACTTTCCTCATCTGAAAAATGAAGAGGACAATGGTTGCCTCATAGGATTGTTGTGATAACTAAAATGAGAAATTAAAATTATGACACAAAGCAAGAGCTATGGAAGTATTAGTTGCTATTATTATCCCCTTTTAAATACTATTTTTTTTCTTGCTCCCTGTCAACTGACTTCAGCAGAGTTTAGAGACAGGCAACAATACCCATTCAGCTGTCAAACTAGAAAGGCAATGTCACTGTGGACGTCCTCAACCTGCCCCTCATGCACGTGAATCTTGTGCTAAAGCCTGATCTGCACAACTTGCTCTCCATACCCAGGGGACTGCTCTCTAGGATCACTGCCATCTCGGGCCTGGTGCCAGCCTATGCTGAAGCCAGAGTAATCATTCTAAAATTAATCCAGCTGCTTCTCTTTCATAACTCCCATGTTTCTCAGGAGAAATCTGAAGATAACCCCCTTGCCATGGCCTTCAAGACCCCTCGTCACTTGATAGCTGTCTTTACTGCACTTCAAACTCCCTGTGCCCACAACCAAACTCTCCCCCATTCTCCAAGCCTGGTCTCCCTGGATCTGCTCCCTTAGTAAATGGTCACCTACTGGCTTCACTCAATCTGGACGCCTCTGCCCAGCTTGGTCTAAGTCCCTCGTCTCCCTGGAAGCCAGGTCCTCCTCACTGCCCTTCAGCTGTGGTTTTAGCTCTGGCCTTCCCCAGATCATTTCAAGTGTCTCCAACTGACCTCACCCACCCCACATCTCCCCACCCACTTTCCAAGAGGCTTCCAGAGTGACAGCAACTGCTAACTGGCACATCACCATCATGAAAAGAATTCGTGACCTTCAGGACAAAAATCCAAGCTCCTTAACCAATTCTCCCCCAGCACTGGCCTGGCCTCCCCTCCAGTCTTGTCCTACCCCTTCCCACTGCCCAGGCAATGCCTGCCTTTCAAATCGTCTCCAGGAAGCCTTCTCTGAGACACCATCCTGCACCCCAGTGGGCCAGGCAACCCCTCTGGGTGTCCACACAGCACACTGTACTTCTGCTGATTCTGTGGCTCTCCAACGAACCCAGGAGCTTCCCAAGGCTTTCTGCACAGCACTGTGTATGCAGCAGGTGTTCATTAAGATGGGTGGAAAGAATGAGTGGAACTGAGGCTACAAGAGGCACTCTGACATGCTGAGGTCTCACGGCAGAAAGCACAGAATGGGCACAGGTCTCTGGGCTCCTGCAGCCTCTCAAAATATCCACAAGCATTCAGTTCTCACTACCAGGCTGTCTTGCTAACAGGAAGCACTTCCTAACAGGATAATTGTGGGGGCGAAAAATCTTTTAATAGTTTTGGCACACACTTCAAAGTCTTCCTTTGACCAGTAATTACTGAGTGCCAACTATGTGTACCAGGAATTGAGGCCCTGGTGATATACATATTTTCATAAACTCTTAAGGCATCATCGTTTATCTTATTTTTGCAGTGCTGGGGATCACACAACCTAGGCAAATGCTGTCACTGAGTTATACCCCCAGTCTGACACTGTCATTTTAAAGACTCACCATTTACTGGAGGTGCAATTAAAAAAGAAAAACAGCCAGGCAGGGCGGCACACACCTATAATCCCAGCTACTGGGGATGAGGCAAGAGTATGGGAAATTCAAGCCAGCCTTGGCAACTTAGCCAGACCCATCTCAAATACATACATACATAAATGGGGGGATGCTGCTCAGGGCTAGAGCGTCCCTGCATTCACTTCTCAGTAGAAAAACAAAACAAAACAAAACAAAAAACCACGAAATATAACTAATTAAGCCAGGTCACATTGCCAATTATAAGACACATCCAAATTTACAGAGTACTAAATTGTGGGAAAATGTGCATCTTAGAGTCAATTAAAAACAGTAGTGATAAAGAAAAATCTGTCTTTAGGTAGCTTCTATTCGAGCAAGGGCACAAGATGGTAAATATACATTGATGGATAATGACAAGTTCTAAAAGGAAAAATAAAACAAGGAAAGGGATATAGGGTGAAGGGGCTTCTGGGGGCATCCAGGGAAGGCCCCTCTGGGGAACTGATATGAGCAGAGACTTGAGCGGAAGGTGAGCCATGGGTAAACAATGTTCCCAGAAATGCAGAAGATCTGAGCTGGTGATGTCTAGTGGGCTCAAGGACATACAAGGCAGGTGTTGGTGGAACACAGTCCTAGACCTGGACAGACAGCTTCCTCAAGCATGGGTAGAAGCAGGTATCCCTGGTCAAGTCAAGTGTGGGAGGCTAGGAAAAGCAGTGTGAGGATGATCAGGAGGGAGGGCTGAGAGTCAGTCAGCTTAGATTCGAATCCCCATTCTGCAACTAACAAGCTGTGTAACCTTGGACAAGTTATCTAACTATTCTGAGCCTTAGCTTCCTCAGTTGCAGGATGGACATAGTAAAAGGACCTGTTTCACAAGTTGGTTAGGAAAATTCGAGAGACCACACTTGTAATTAAAACACAAATGAGATCATCACTACCTTCTACTCTAGTCACTTAAAAATTATATCAAGGTAAGGAATAAACGGACTTATTTGAGCCTTAAAACAAAAGCAAAGTCTACTTTTCTAGATTACCAACAGGTAGGATGGGAACCATATCTTTAGGGAAATAAAACTGTTTTAGATTGAACTTGGGCTGCAGGTAGTATAGTAAGTGTTAGAGCGTTGCCTAGTGTACATGAGGCCCTGGGTGTGAGCCCTGGCACTGTGGGGAGAATTTTAAAAAAAAGACTTTGAACTTATCTTCTCCAAAGTCATAATTAAAATTAAAAATTATCCTAAAAATATAGAAAAAATAAGAGATCATTCTACATAAGTTGATTGTTTTTGCAGCATTAATTTGATGGGATTAAGTTCTCCCTATTCAATCACTTATATGAAACCTATCACAAGAAGGTTAGAAGAATCACTTACAAAATATCTGTAACTGTTAAGAAATTTTATAACTAGCATAGCCTTTTAATTAAAGAGCATCACTATGTGCATTAAGTTAATATCTAGCTAATTTCTTGAACGTAAGATCCACAAAGTTCAGAGTTTTTTGATGGCTGAAAAGATCCTCTTGGTGCAGGGGCCAACTCTAGCTTTTTGCTCACTCAGATGCTTTTGTTTTGTTTTGTTTTGTTTTTTTCATTACTGGTGATTGAACCCAGGGCCTTGCACATGCGAGGCAAGTACTCTACCACTGAGCTACATCCCAGCACCCCCACCCTTTCTTCCATTTTATTTTGATATACTGAGGCTGGCTTTAAACTTGCCATCCTCCTGTCTCAGCCTCCTGAGTAGCTGGAATTGATAGAGATTTTACAGTTTCTCTGTCTGATTCCAAGTCATGATGTCCCAGACAGTGAGCCAGTCCTCTATGTGACTTGAAAGTTAAAGCCACATCAAGTGTGAGTTAACAGACTTCAGTGTTCCAAAGAGGTTCTCACCTTCTGGTCCTTCTAATGATTCATATCTCAGATAATATCTAACTTTATGGAAAGAAAAAAAAGCAAACTTTTTTTAGTTTTAGTATTTAACATCTTAACAGTAAAAGTAAAGTAAAATTGTATTGAGCATCTGCCTCCCAGGTTTTATGTTAAATTCTGGGAATTCAACAATGATCTAGACATAGTCCTCACCCTCAAGGATGTATGAGATTTTATCTCAAGGTATATTTTGAAATGGCAGCTTAAAAAACATACATTTGGTTTTGATGCAATTCCCTGGGAAACTTCTGAGAAAAAAATGCCTATTTTCCAGAAGATGTCGAGAAGAGCAGCTGAGGATAAACAGGCTTTTGAGACAGTTTAAATCCTGACTTATTATGTGAAACAGGACCAGGGGAGTTAGAACGAGTTACCTAATCTTGCTGAGTACCACTCATTCTCACCTGCAGGATGTATAAAAATCACAGAAATATTAAATAAGGATATGTACTATGTACATAATTGCTGCTCAGAAAAGGACAGTCATTATTTATTAGCATCATCATAAAACTAACGGTTCTTTCATCCCCTGTCAGTTGAGCCACTGAAATAAACAAAGAGAATTTAAAATGTTTTACCCATGCTTACAACATGCTTTAACAAACTTATACAAACACTCCTCAAGATGGGTGACACCCAGATAAACTCATCATAAACTGAAAATATCAAGAGATGCATTTGATCCCTATAACTTACTTGAACGTCAAAGCTTGGCAAGAGCACACTACAGAGTCTCTGTGGGTTACCCTCCTGACTAGGTGACTGCCTGCCAACTGGGAGTTGCAGCTCCCTGCCTAAGCCCAGCATCATAGAGGGCATACTTCAAGCCCTGGGAAAAAATCAAAATTCAAAATTTGAAGCCCAGTTCCTACTGAATGCCATATGCTTTCGCACAATCATGAAGTCAAAAAATCCTAATTCAAACCATCAGCAGTTGGGGGACTGTCTATACAATGAATTATAATTCATTCCCAGAGTCAAGCATTCCATGGGTGTAGTTAAGCTGGATATGGCTAAATTGTCTTCAGCCGCCTCGACAGCTAGGTGACCACACCGATGGGACTGGGGAATAAAGGTGGGAGGGGCCACTTTGGGTTCAGAGTGATTCCCTCACTTTAGGGCTGGGTCAGAACTAACGGTATTGAGGACAGTCATCTTTTCCCACGAAGCTTTGAGAAGTGGAGCTGGGCAATGACGACTGGGGAAGGCATAGCTAGATTGGCAGAACCAGTCCTGGTGCTGGAGGAGGTAGCAGCTGCGTGGGCTCCCTCCTTCCCTGCCTGCTATGTGAGTACCCATCAGAATCAAAATATGGAACGATCCCTAAAAAAATCACCAACTTAGGTGAACTGCCTAAACTTTCTGTAAAAATTTGGTGTGTATGTGCATTTCTCTGGCGAGAGAGTCTATAGTTCTTACCAGATTCTCAAAGGAGTCCATGCCTGAAAAAAGGACATTCACAGATACGTTCCAACTTCCTAACTTACTAGACGAAGAAACTGAGGCCCAGAGAGGGAGAAGCAGTTGCCTTACGTAGAACAGAGGCATCAAAAGCAAAGGCACTTCAGTTTTAATTCTGGCCTCGCATCCCTGGTCCCGCTATGACCAATACCTCTTCGCTTCTCAGAAGGCCCTGAAAAGATCCCAGGAGGCAAGGGCTGAGCCCAAGACTTTGCAGGCGATCCAGACCCGGCATCAAGGGGATCCAAACCCCGGCATCGAGGGGACTTGGCCAAACGCTCAGAAGGAGCTCGGTGGGCACAAAGACTCCCGCACCCCGACCTCACCCGGGAGGAATCCCGTTGCCTTGGCGATTCCACGTGAAAGACGAAGCCAAAGACATCCTGGAGAAGCGGAGACTGCTCGGCGACTGGGAAGAATTACGCCTACTCACCTGTCAGAAAAGAGGAAGCAGACACGCCCCAAAAGTCGGTCCCGGGCGAGCCCACAGCACAGGAGGTGGGAGTGAAAAGAATAACAGGAAATGACGCAAGCGCACGTGCTTCTGAGAGGGGCGGGGCGGGGCGCTGGAGAGGCGCGGCCACCGCCTACTGCGCTGCCGAGTCACTGGGGTGGGAGGGGTATGAGCAGGAGGCGGGGCCCGTGCCCGAGTGACGCAGGCGCAGTGCGACCCCGGAGGCGCGGGCCGCCCCTTCCGCGGGTTTGGATCCGGGTCAGTCAGGCGCGGCGGTCGGGGAGAGACGATCTGAACTGACGGGACTGGATCACCGGAGCGCCCCAGCTGCGAGGAGGTAAGTGTCCTGACATGACGGGGAGGGGCAGCGGGACGGCGTGTCGGCCTTTAGGGCCTGCCCGGGCGCGGGCCGCTTCCTCTGGGCTCGCCCGCCTCTCGTCGCGTCTTCTCCCGGCGCCTGCTGCCTGGGCCGGGCCTGGGCCTGCTCCTCTCGGCGCCGGCTATTCCGCGGCGGCCTGGACCTGCCGGAGCCCCGCGCTCTCGCCGCTTCCTGCCCTCCCACCGTCCCCGCCCCGCTCCCGCGCGGTCTCCCGCCCAGCTTTAGCTTCCCCTTTCGCCCTCCTGGGCCGCCCTTTGCCCCTTCCCGCCTTTTCCCGGTCTCCTCCGAGCCCGGTTCTCGTTGGCTGCCTCCTCGGGTCCGCTTCCGTTCTCTTCCGCATCCCTAGCGCCTCGGTCCCATTCCAGCTCTCGTTCCGGCCCGGGAATTCTTCCGAGGAGGCAGTTTTCCCGCTGGAGGCCCGATTGGGCAGAGCCAAGGCCCTGGACAGCTCCCCGCTGGGCGCGGTCCCGGTCCTCCGAGACCCCCGCCCCAGGTGGTAACCTTTTCCTCGGATCCTGTTTAACCGCGACTGGGCCAGATTCTGGTTGAAAAGAGTTAACATGGTTCTTTGGCTCTTGTCCTGAGGCTGTTGGGTTGAGTGGTTGTGCAGAGAGAGGTGTGTGATTTTGTCCTGGGGCCGATTGTTTCAACCCAGTCTCGTTTCCTCTTCCGAGGGTTGTTGAACAGGGTTTTATTCCTCAGGCTACGTGCTGCCTGGTGGTCTGAAAAGTTTCGAAGTCTTTTTAACATTGTGATGACACGCTTACGTGCGGATCCCGTATTACTTGTTCTCAGATCCTTTCAGGGTCCTGGAAATGGAGAATTAGGCTTGAGGTTTAAGGAGATCTTGGTTAAAACGTCAAGATGTATATAGATTGTGTGCATGCTGTTCGCCGAAAGTCAGAGAAAATCAGGAATTTTCCCTTTTGATAGAACTTACAAGAATTTTGTCATTTTTGAAAGACTGGGGGAAAATCCGAAGCAGAATTAAATTGTGTGTGATTTGGCTTAAAACAATGGAAAGTGATTTATTATTTTTTTTATTTTGATTGAACCCAGGGGCGCTTTACCCACTGAGCTACATCCTCAGGATCTTGCTGAGTTGCTTAGGGCCTCCAACCTACAGATTCTCCTGTCTTAGCCTTAGTCCCTGGGAATGCAAAATAACTTTTGATAAACCTTTACAAGTTTAATCTCTTTGGGGATTGTTCAACTTCAAGAAGTCACTGCAGTGAAAACGGAAAGAATGTTTCCACAAATTTAATATTAATGAAGATGGGCAAACCAATTTTATTTGTTGTCTAGAGCTAGTTGTACAACTTTTGGCTTTGAGTGAATGGAAAGCTAGGCATACAGAGAAGCATAATAAGCCTTTTGTGATTACAAGCAGGCTCTGATCTAGCTCTTAAGTTCATGCCTGAAATTCACCTTTGTTCTGGGTTAAAATAAATGAGAAAATAAAGGTGAGTAATTGAAATACTAGAAGTCTGAACCTAATTTAGACAATACTTCCAAGTTTTTAGTCTATAACCAAGATTTTTATTTTGTCCTTTTTTGATTTTTAGATAAAAGATCTTTTTTAGCATGTCAACAACAAGAATGTTAACTAAGTTTGTATTAACACTGAGGGTGGTCACCTACCTTGCTATTAAGTCTGTATAATTAAAAATTACATATCTGGGTGCAAAGCTACTCAGGCAGTGATTTATTTTAAGTTTCTGGAGGGCAGGAATGAGATTCCAGTCTTGACAGAAATGGAGTTCCCAGGGCCCCTATGTCAAGTTTACCTTTCTATCCCTAGCATTCAGTCTCATGCCAACCACATACATGATATGAATTTCAGAAATATTGGTGGAAGGAATGAATTTATGCCTGTAGAATCCAGCAGTGTATACTTAGATGTGATGTGTGCTTAAATACTGATTGATTCCCACAGGAACCCAAGATGGTTTGTGTGGGGATCTTCTGGTTGGGAAGACTGGGCTCAGATGATCTATTAACTCTGTCCATGCCTGTACACAAAGCATTTGGTCATAAAGTAATCAAGGAGAACTATAAATCAAATTTTAATTTAGTTCTGGCATCAGGAAAAATTTGTTTACAGTCTATTACAGCATCTTTTTAGATGCTGTGGAGCTTCATATATATTAGAATATGTGATCTTTGCTCAGCCCTCCCCCTAGGTATTTAAGACATTGCTTATTTATGGGGGCCCTCCTCTAGATGAATTAGAGACTGGTAAAAGGTGAAATTGTATTGACATTGTTTCCATGTGTTTATGTATTGGTTTAATAAGCCAGCCAAATACATATGAAAATTGTATGTACATTTTCTGTCTTAAGAGGTTGAGGTGAAAGCTAACCAGTTCTTTTGAGACTATTTTCAGTTTTCCCCAGAGAGATCCACCGAAAATAGTTTAACTTCTACACATACATCAATGAAAAAAAATCATAATACCTTGCTGCTTTATTCTGCTATTGATATTACATGGTTATGTTTATCAAACATTATGACACCTTGTCCTTTGGAATATTAGAGGTCTCACAATAACATCAAACGCACCCTTGAGAAATGAGCAGATATGGGATCACAGAAGACTCAAGGATTCGTAGGGAGAACACTGCTCCTTCTGAGAGTGTTTAAGGGAGTTGGGGGGATGGGATCAGGGATACCAGTTAGAAATAAAGAGGTGAAATACATTCTTTGCTTCAAACATTCTTTCTATTTTTGTTGTTATGGTACTGGGTATTCAACCCAGGGGTGTTCTACCACTGAAATATATCCCAACTCTTTTAAAAAATTTTTTATTTTGAGACAGAATCTAATTGAATTGCCCTGGCTGGCCTTGAACCTGAAGTTCTCCTATCTCTGCTTCCTGTGAAACTGAAATTACAGGCGTGCACTGCCAATCCCCCACCTTTCTTCTATCTGGATACTGGTTTGCTTATTTTTTGGTCGAGATTTGGTAATAATTTTTACCCTGGATGAAAAACTAATTCAGACACTAGATTTGTTTATTAATAGAGTCTCTGTTGTCTTTTTTGTTACTTTGGTTAGTTCTTCATCCCCTTTTTTAAATGCAAAAATCAGGGCAAAAGAAATGGAGAACTTTTTTTCTTTAATTTTTTTAGTTATACATGATAGTAGAATGCATTTTGATTCAATGTACCCAAATGGAGGACAGTTTTTCATTTCTCTGGTTGTGCATGATGTAGAGTCACACCATTCAGGTAATTATACATGTACATAAGGTAAAGATGTTTGTCTTATTCCACCATCTTTCCTCCCCCCGCCCCCTCCCCTCCCATCCCCTCATTTTTCTCTACACAATCCAAAGTTCTTCCATTCTTCCCTTAACCCCCCCTCCCCCCAAATGTATCAGCATCCACTTATCAGAGAAAACATTCGGCCGTTGGGCTTTTGGGATTGGCTTATTTCACTTAGTATGATATTCTAAGAAATGGAGAACTTTGGATAATCAAACTAGTTTATTAAGAAGTTATTTTTGCACATCTGTAGAACAGCAGTTTGTTTTTTACTTCCTATTTTTTCTCAACTTAAGAGGAGTTCTGTTCCTTATCTATTTTGAGTTGCTAATTCATTTGTTTTTCCTTTTTGTTTAATGATTATAGTATTCAAAGCTGTTTTTAAAAAACAAAAGTGTCACCTTATAAGTTGAGTGTGGAATAATCAATAATCATTGAAATAAAATTTAGCCCTATTTTAACAGCGGAAGTATCTTCTCTTAGACATTGCTCCATGATGCATGTGGATACCTGGGTAAGGATTGTTTTAGAAAAATACTATCAAGTGCCATGAAGTTTTACTTAACTAGAATTGTTAGGGTTAGACTAGATGAATGCTAAGTAAAGAATCAGTGCTATAATTTGAGCCCCCTCCTTTGTTTGATGTAAAGATCAGTGTGTTATAGGTTTCTAGTAATCTACAACTGTAGAACTTTTTCTCCCCTGTAAAAGTTTACTGAAACATATATCACAGATGATCTGGTTTCTAAAACTGGTTAATAGGATATGGGCATCAAGTATTTGGACAGTTTAAATTGTCATAATACATATACATTTTCTGTGTTATGTAATTTGGTTTCTTCGTAAGAAATAGAATCTACAGTCTCCTGATCATCTACACTGAAACTTCCTTTTAGAGATAATGTTTTTTTCCTCCCAGAGTTATGGTATCAGGAGTATATGTGTGTGTACTTACATATATATGTATGTCCGGTCCCCCACTCCTCAGTGCTGGGTGTTGAACCACGGAGCCTCAGGCATGCTAGACAAGCGTTTTACTACTGAGCTATCCCCAACCAAAGATACAGATTTTTAACCAAAGGGATCCTTTTGATCCCACCTGCTTTTACTTTGCTCATCTTATTTTTATTTTCTTTTTTAGTATTAACGGGAACACCTATAGTAGTGCAAAAACTTTCACAATGAAATCCGAAGCCAAGGATGGAGAGGAGGAGAGTCTACAAACTGCTTTCAAGAAATTAAGAGTGGATGCATCAGGGTAATTAAACATACAATATATTATTTGTAATTATTTACTAGATTTAAATATTCCTTTCCCTTCAAAGAGCTTTTCCTCTTCCAATATTTCTTATTATTTACAGAAGGTATCAGTGGTAGTATTGTAGCATTGTACCAAATTCTGTACAATATTGTTTTACTTCTAAAGTAAAGAATCCCTTTTATGTTAAATTTGAAAAATAGTAGCTCATTTGTACTTCAGCATTGTTTTGGTTTGCTTTAACTTTGAGGGGGCCCCCTTTTAATGAATGATTATCAAGCAGTATCCCATCAGGGATTATATTAGGGATACATTCCAAGGGAATCACAGTATTTTTCACTAAAAGTGAATTGGCCCAATAGTAATCTATGACGACATTGTTGATTTCATGGTCTCTGATTGCTGAGTCTGTCACTATGGAAACCTCTATTCAGTAGGGTTCTGTCACTGAGATCAATAATCTTGGACCCTTTGGCCAAACTAATTAGAGCACCTGCAGACCAGCTGCTCTCTGAATGTGAATATTTCACCCTTTGCAAAATGTTTTGTGCAAGTCTCCTCTTGTTCCAATTCTTTGCCCAAGCCAGAAGAAATCTTAAAATTTTAATGAATATAAGAATTTTTCTTTTTCTGAATGGAAACCAAACACTGGAAGCTCGGAATAGAGCACTCCACAACAATAAATAATAATAATCAACATTTCTTACTCACTCTCCCCAAAACACTGGGTTAAGTACTTGGTGCACATAATTTAATCCTCATTACCACCTTAGAAGATAAGAGTCTACTGTCATAGATGAGACATATATAAGTGAAGTCACTTTCTACCAGTCACATTAGTAAGAAGTGGTGGAGCCAGGATTTGAATCCAGGTAGTCTGACTTTGAACCTGTGCTCTTAACCATTCCTTTATGTAGTACCTTAAAGACAGTATGAAGAAATGCATGTAATACACAGCACAGAGTAAAAATTAAATTGACGTTAGTCATTATAGATGTCTGTCTATTGCTAGCACTGTTTTTGGCCAACGAAGCAAGGAAATTTATGCTAACAGATTCACACCACACTCACATTTGCTTCTATGACACTTCAAGAAAGTATCATTTCTCCCAGTGGTTTTTCTGATATGCTCATCTTGCCATTTCATGTCAATACTTTGATAAGCCATTTTGGGAAATGGAAATAAAGCACAAAAGCAGGTAGTTCCAGATTGTGGTTGTAGTGTATTGCTTTGTGATACCTGGTACAGAAATAACTTTTTAAACTCAGGAAGATTCTGGGAAAACACAAAAACACAGACACACAGATATATAATTACCTTCATGTGTAAACTTTAAGTTAATCTCTTGATGCACAGACTTGTTTCCTGATGTTTTAAGAAACTAAAATGTGAAATTGAGTCATTTTGGTGTTGCTAAAAATTACTTGGCTCATTATAAAATATCTTTCAAAGTATCCGTACAGTATATGGTTGAAATTTATGGTACTCGTAGCATGTGACCTGCCTTGAGAAAAATTGCAGGAAGAGGAGCAGTGAACATTTGAGAAGACAAGCAGTGATTCATTAGCATGACTAAGCAGAATAAGACTTACATAGTACAGCATAGGTTTTTAGTTATTTCACATTGTTGCTGATTTATAAATGGCACTTCTGAGAGTGTGACTCATGAAGCAACCAAGCTTTGCCAGGAATTTGGCATGATCCTGTTCAACAGGTTTCAACTAATGGTATTTGTTTTATCAGGACAAATGTCTATATATTTGTTACAAAACAACACATTACTTTCTATCTAACTTTAAAATAGTAACCTACTTGTTAGAGAAAAATTTACCAAAAAAAAAAAAGAATAAAAAAGGAAGTAACAGTCACAATTTGCCATATTTTTACCATCTAGACCATCTGTACATAATACCACGTTTTCCATAGTTGAGATCATAATGTGTGTAGAAGTGTTTGTGCTATTTTCTCCTAATAATATAAATATGCTGTCATATCATTAACAGTTCTTTGTACATTTTTAATGAATTCCTAATGTTTCATTGTATAGATGTGTCATAATTTATATAGTACAATATTTTTCTCTTGTTGGATGTTTAGGTTATTCCCAAGTTGCCTTTTGTAATTATATTTCAGTGAATACCTTTTAGTTGAGTACATTAATGTCTCTTTCTAAAGAATTTTTATTAATACCATAGCATATATAGTAAGAGCTGTGTGTGTTTTGTATTTTGTGTGTATAGTAAATCTGGAAGAATCTATACTAAAATGTTAATATTGGGAGTCTCTAGATGGTGAGATTATATGTAGTTCTCCTTTTTTCTCTTTTACGTTTCTTTACTGGGAACCTATGTTACCTGTATACTTTTAAAACAAAGATTTAACTCTGAGAAACATTTATTATAAAAATTAGAATATTTTTCTAAATATTGTATGACATTTAAATGTGTTCATTTTCAAGTTGAATTGAATCTTCTAAAGGTTTTGCTGCAAAACCTAGTTCATGGGCTCTGATTTGCCTGTGTAAAATGAGTGACCAGTGTCATTAGCATTCTCTCTGAATGTAAGGCCTGATCTGCCCCAGATAAACAGCCTCAAAGTCTATTTATATCCTGCTGTTGGTTACACTTAAGAATCATTCCTTGGCTTATGATTTTGCAACTATGGGCTTTTGAGATCATCTAAATGTGGTTTTGGAGAAAACTGTACTTTAAAAGCTGAGCAGTTTTTGAGAAACATAAACTAGAAAAAAAATAAAGATACTGATAAAAGTTGTGTTTGGGTTGATAAGGGCAATAAGTTCTCATTTTATAGTTGTCTACTGCAGTAAACTTTGTTCTTATCTTCAGGTCCATAGTATCGCTGTCTGTTGGAGAAGGCACGAGTGTCAGAGCATCAGTCAGAACAGCAGCGGATGATACCAAACCTAAAACTTCATGTGCATCTAAAGACAGTTGGCATGGGTAAGAACTTCTTATTGAGATGATTTTTATCCCAGTACCTTAAAGTACTATGGGGCTTTTCTTCCTAAGTGTCCAGAAAAAGAAATGCCATGATATAGAATCCCTGAGCCAGTAATTAGAGAAAAGAAACACCTCCTTCTTAGTTGTAAATTTGTTGATTCTTTCTGTTTGGCCTGACTGGTCAGAGTCAGTTTTTATAAATGCTTTATGTGTGTTTGAGAAGAATGGGTCTTCTCTAGTTGTTTTTGAATTCTGTGTCAATTCAATTAGGCTTTAAATGTTTTACTTCAGTCTTTTTCAATTTTTTTGGTCAGTTTGACCTATCAAGACGTATGTTGAAATCTCCCTCATTGGAGTCAATTTGTCTATTTTTCCCTCAAGTTCTGTGTCTTTGCTTTCTTTGTTTTGGAATTATTAGGTACATACGACCTAGGTCCATTCAAGTTTAGAGTCCCACCCCTGTTGAATTGAAACTTTTATGTATTTTTATAGTGACTTTTATCTTCAAGTTTATATTGTCTGAAATTAATTTAACTAGCCCTGTGGGTTTTTTTGTTTGTTTGTTTGTTTGTTTTTTATAACAGGGATTGAACCCAGGAGTGCTTAACCACTAAGCCACATCCCTAGCACTTTTTATTATTTTTTATTTTGAGACAGGGTCTTGCTAAGTTTCTGAGACTGGCTTTGAACTCGTGAATCTCCTGCCTCAGCCTCCTGAGCACTGGGACGACAGGCATGTGCCACCATACCCAGCTCCCATTTTCTTCTATGTTTGCATAGCATCTTTTCCCATTCTTTCAGTCATTCTGTGCTCTCAGATTTTGGGTGTGTTTCACATAAATAACAGTGACTTGGTCCTGTTTTATTCAGTCTTGTCATCAGGGTTTTTTTAACTGCTGAGTTTAATGCAGTTATATTTATTTTGGTTATTGATTATTGATAGATTTGAACTTGCTTCTGCCTTTTCTGTTGTTTCTGTTTCTGTTGTTCTGTTTCTGTTTGCCCTGCTTTTTTCTTTTCCTCTTCCAACCTTCCTTCTTCCCTCTTAAGGGTCTTATTTTTACCCTCTGTCACTTACCCATCTATCTACTGGTTTGAAAATTATACATTGTTTTTACTCTTTTAGTAATTAGCCTTGAAATTTTAATCATCGTGCATGTTCTTAACAAAGACAAAAGTTAATATTATAAATGTCTTCTTTAGAACTCTTTTTCTCATTGCCTTTCATGATGTAGCTGCTCAATATTTTAGATTTGTTACTTCATTTTACTCTTACAGTTTAGGTTTTGTTACTGTTATTTAAAATGACAATATGTGTTTATGTTTTTCTGCATATTTACAGTTTCTTTGCTCACGCTTCTTGTACCTCAGACCTTCCATACAGGATCCCTTTCTTCCTAAGGTAGTTCCTTTAGTGAAAGTCTGTCCTTTAGCAAAAGTCCCCTTGCATTGCATAACCCCACAGAAAATGCATTTGATTGGTGCCCCTGAGCTGGGGGAATAACTCAGTGGTGCGCACTTGCCTACCACGTACAAGGTCTTGAGTTCCATCCCCAGTACTGCATAAATACGTAGACAGAGAGTTATGAGTGGTGCCTCCTGGAGTTATATAACATTATGTCCTGTTGGTAAATATTCTTTGGTTTACCTGAAAATATCTTTTTCATTCTTGTTTTTGAAAGGTAGATTTGATATACCTGAAATCATGTTTTAGGTTGGTGGTCTTTCTCTTGGTGCTTGAAGATACTATTCACTGTCTTCTGGCTTCACTGTGTTGACATTAAAAGGCCTACTTTCAATGTAGTGTTGTTCTCTTTGAAAAAACTCTGACTTGTTTCTGCCTGCTTTTAAGATCTTCCTATTGTTTTTGGTGTTCTACGGTTTGCTGCAGAGTCTAGATATGGATTTCTTTATCCTACTCTAATCTTCTTCCTATGTAGATTTTTTTTCTTTCATCAATTAGAAACATTCCTCAGCCATTTCCTCTTCACAAGTCACTTGTCCTCCATTCTCTATATTCTTTACTTCAGAGACTCTAGACTTACTCTGTCTTCCATTTCTCCTAACTTTTTCATTTTTTCCAAATCAATCTCTCTGTATACCTTTTAGATCAGGAGTTGGTGTACTTTCTTGCAAAAGGTTATATAGTAAAAAAATAAATAAAAAATGAAAAAAACAGGTTATAGTAAACATACTAGGCTTTGAAGGCCAACAGGCAAAATCCAAGGATATTTTACATGTACCTATTAAAGAGAGAAAACTCCTGCTCCATGCTCTTTGCCTAGGGTGGGTAGTACCTCCTGGTAGACATATTTTATGCTCATTTGCTGGGAGGGCTGGTGGAACAGGTTAGTAGGAGGAAGCACCAGAGTCAGTTTTACTCCCTGTCTCAGTGACACTCCGATCCCAGCATGCCCATCTCTCCTACAGCGATCCTATCACATTATTGGACTGTGATGCCCAGCCGGTGTCAGTATGTAGATGATAACGCAGGTGGGCCCTAGACAGTCCTACAGCATGTCCGGGGGTAGGCAGTGGGGAATAGAGGGGAGTAGAGGGATTCAGGTGCCGCCCTCCCTAGTCTCCACGTTTCACAGGGCTAGCCCGCTGGAGAAGTGTTCATGGGCTATACAGAGACAGGCGTGGGGTGTCACTCAGTGATGGACACATGCTTACTGTGTGTGGCCTCAGTGCAGTTTCCAGCACCAAACAAATTAAGTTGGGGACTAGAACTGACCCAGAGGCTATTACCTGCTGGTCCCTGTTACAGATAATTCAGATTTTCTTCCAGTTCAGTAGTTCTTTCCTTAGCTATGTGTATTGTTTAGCCTATTCATTTAGCTTAATTCCAAATATAATTTTATTTTCCAAAGTCCTGTTTGGTTCTTTTTTCTAATTTGCTTGAAAAAGTATTCTTTTTTTCTTTGCTCAGTTCTTTTATTTAAGTATTTTACAAGTAGTTAACTTATATAGGGTGTCTGGGAACCTCAGAGTCTAAATCCTTTATTTTTTTGTTGGTTGTTACCAATGACAGAATGAGTCATAAATCATAGGCTTCGTTTACTAATACTGGCATAATGGCTATTTGTAGCATTAGCTTTACAGTGGCACTGAAGCTCTTTCAGGCTTAGGGCACAACATTTAGGCTTTTTGGCATCAAGTTTATCTGTGCAGGGTGCTTTCCCATTCCCACTGGTCAAAGATTCACACACCTGGGCTGAGGTTGTGGCTCAGTGGTAGAGTAGTTGCCTTGTATGTGTGAGGCACTGGGTTTGATTCTCAGCCCCACCTAAATAAATAAAGGCATTGTCTCCATCTATAACTAAAAAAAAAAGATTCACACACCTAGGGTGGACACAAGGCAGGTGTTCCACACCACATATTTGTCCTAAGTAATGCAGTTATCTCGCCTGTTTCTATAGTTTGCTAAAATAAGGGGATGATGTGGCTTTTGAGATACAAACACTTAGGCTGCTTGGAATTGGAGGGAGGTCCATTTCTTTGGGGGAAATTTATAACTTTATACTTGTAAACTTGAGAGGAGATAAATTTCCAGTTGTCATAAAGAATCTGTTGGGAGGGCTGTGTATCCCAAACATTTTCTTGTATATTTTTCTCTTAGGTCTTCAAGGAAGTCCTCACGAGGAGCAGTGAGAACCCAGCGTCGTCGACGTTCTAAGTCTCCTGTCCTTCATCCTCCAAAGTTCATACATTGCAGTACAATAGCATCTCCTTCCAGCAGCCAGCTCAAGCACAGAAGCCAGACTGACCCCCCCGATGGCAGCAGTGGGCTGGGAATTTCAACTCCTAAAGAGTTCAGTGCAGGAGAAGGCTCTGCTTCGCTCGATGCCAATCACACAGGGGGAGTTGTTGAGCCTTTGGGAACTTCAGTTCCAAGGCTCTCATCAGAGAGTAAGACAGAAGACTCCTCTGATGCTACCCAAGTCTCCCACACAAGTCTCAAGGCCAGCGATCTCTCTGACTTTCAATCTGTTTCCAAGCTAAACCAGGGCAAGCCATGTGCATGCATAGGCAAGGAGTGCCAGTGTAAGAGATGGCACGATATGGAAGTGTATTCCTTTTCAGGCCTGCAGAATGTCCCTCCCTTGGCCCCAGAACGAAGATCCACGCTTGAGGACTACTCTCAGTCGCTGCACACCAGAACTCTGTCTGGCTCTCCCCGCTCCTGTTCTGAGCAAGCTCGAGTCTATGTGGATGATGTGACCATTGAGGACCTATCAGGCTACATGGAGTATTACTTGTATATTCCCAAGAAAATGTCCCACATGGCAGAAATGATGTACACCTGATAGCAAGAAGCTAATTCACATGCTTTAAACCAATGAAGGGTTGTCAAAGAGATTTAGTTAATGGCAGACCTTGTGGCCACTTTGTGTGAGAAGACATCTTTCTGCTCACTGTGCTTGCAATAAAAACTTTTCTTGGCATCTCAGTTAATCTTCATTCTTTAAACTTACTCTGAGTTTTTTCGTACCCATCAAGGTAAACAGATAAAAGAAAATCCCCCTCCTCTAGAAATGTTCATGGGGGATGAAGAAGCTATAATTACTTGAGACTGGTAGCAGTGGGTATATGGAGAAAGCCTTTTGTAAAACATCATTTTGTACTGCTTAAGAGTTGGTAGCCAAGGAGAGTTAGTTCTGTAACTGAACTAAACATTTGTCATGTTGTAGTTGCCAGCCTGCAGTATTAGAAGTTATAAGACTGATTTAAACCATATTGAATTTAGTGCAGGATTTGTGTCATTAAAGGTTTCTTATGTTTTTGAGCCAGAGGTGTAAGGTCTAGATTCAGTTTGAATAAACTAGCTGGCCTGTCTTATATTGTTTGAGAGTCAGTAACCATCACTAAATAAACCCTGCTGTACTACTCATCCTGAGACATGCTATGTGAAGTTTGTCCTAAGAAGTTGCTTGGACTAGGCTGCTTCAGTTGGAGGGAGGGGGTGTAGTATTTGAAATTAGTGTGCATCTTCTCTATCTCTGGCATTTTTATATGACATGTTTCTTGCCATCAGTTGTAGTATAGAGTCTCATGCCTCAATTTTAAATGGTCTAGATGTTTATTATCTCTGAATTGTCCTCCAAGCCCAGCAACCCCCAAAGGGTTTTGTACATGCTGTATCCTAATACATCTCTGGTCAACCACCCCAAAATTCTTTCCAAACTTTGGTATAAAATAAAAATAATAATAAAACAATCTCAGTTTCAACAGAAGGACAAATCCTTATCTTTTTCAGATGTTTCCAAAATAAATTTTGTATATATCAGTTTTTTAAAAAAATTTACACCATCTTATGTGTATTCACCAAATTTTAGTGAAAATTCTAACCATGTTAACATAACATTAGGAAACTTGTTTTAGAGTATAAAATAAGCTTTCACTATTTACTGAAACATCCCACTGGTCATCCAGTTGATTCATGACAGTGGGTCATGGCTTCACAAATGGGTGATTTGTACTTGAGAGAGTATTAGAAAAGCCTTGAACTTGTCATGGAAGACCCCTTCTAGTTTCTATTTAAGTGTGGAAGCTGTGGTTAGAGTAAAGAAGGCAAACACCAGGACAGCACTAAACGCTGTAACATTTCTTAGTGGTGACAGAAGACATGCACTACTTTGTACATGTAAGGCAGCAATTCTCAAATTTTTCTTTCTCCTTTACACTTAGAAATTCGAGACCCCTCAGAGATTGTTTATGTGGAATATAGCTCAATATTTATCAGATATCTAATAAAAAATTTAAATATTGCTTTAAAATAATGAACACATTACAAGTTAAATAACATTTTAAAATTAAAAATAGCTTTTCCAAAACAAATTTTTGACAAGAAGAATGGCATTCACCATGGAATCCTTTTACACTTTTGCAAATCTTTTTGTTTGGTTTAATAGAAGACAAATTCTAACATCTGCTCCTGCATTCAGGCCCTCGGGATATCACATTATTTCATCTCCAGTAAACGCCCTTGTATACTTGTGAGAGGATGAATAATGCCTTCGTGCCATGAAAATTGACTTCTCAGATTCCTTAATAGAGTCTCAAGAAGCCCCGTGGTTCACAGATCTTAATTTGAGAACCACTCAAAGAGGCGGTGTTGGTTATAAAAGTATTACCCCACCCACCCCTCCATAAGTAATGTTTTATCTCACCTTTTTTATTGAAAAGTAGGGGAGTTGTTTGTAATTAAGTAGCTCACCAATTTGAGTGAAAGGAATTAAGTCTGCAAGTCCTTTTTGGTTGGCTTTTCAAGCTAGGGGTCTGGTATCTTCTGAATGCTATATGTGAACATAGCAATCATCAGAATGAAGAGTGGTTCTGTTCTTTTTTGCAGTGTTGTTAGGTAGAGTGCAAGGACTGAAAACAAAGTTTCGATGACCTTGGAAACCTGTTGAAGTCCAGCTTGGATGAAAATTTAGACATTCCAGGATTGTGGGAATACGTTTTCTCTCAAACTCCCAAAACAAATCTTGAGCATGGCTCTGCTTAGACCCAATTGGGCCCACTTCAGTACTGGTGTCCCATCACAACTGTTGACTACTTTGCGGATGCTGTTTACCAACCTTATCTCCTTTCTCTGATGCAACCTGGAAAATGAATTTGGTTTGTGGATTGAGGGATTGTTTAAACTGTTCTCTGATGTTCTGCAGAATGGCACCCTAACTCCCACGTGTGTTTATTTTTCCACTCTTCACTTAACATTCATTCATTCACTTAGATGTTAAGTGTCTGCAACACACCAGGACTAGGTGCTGGGAGAAGGACCGCAGGCAGAGCAACATCCTCGCTCTCAGCAGAGAAAAGCTGATGCACATGCAACCGCTACTGAGGAAAGAAGGATCTGGAGGTAGGAAAGCCTGGGGTGGGAGATTGGGATTCCGATTTTATTAGGGGTCATCAGAGAAGCTTCTATGATAAGGTGACATTTGAGCACAGGGACACATCTGGGAGAGGGACATTTGGGGCAAAGGGAACCATGAGAATATTAACGTAGCTTGAGCAGCTGGGGCCAGATCTTAGAGGGCCTGGTAGCTGCTTCAGAGGCTTAAAACTCTTAATACAAATAAGACGGGGTGAGTGGAGAAGAGACCTTACCTTTTAAAAACACTGGCTGTTGAGTGTGGACTAAGGGGAAGGCCCAGATGGAGGGCAGTCAGGAGGCTCCGTGAATCAGATGATGGCTTTTTGGTGGTTGGACCCTGGGCAGTGCAGGAGAGGCAGGGGTATAGGGTATGAGAAACACAGGGATGGAGGATGCTCCCCAAAGTGTTTAAGAAGTTGGGAGTTGGCTGGTGCAGATTTGGGAGGGGAAATTGGGATTTGGGTTTTCCTCTTGTCAAGTCAGATTCTTATGAATTAGGTAGAGAGATCAAATAGGTGGTTGGATAATGACTGAAATCAGGAGAGAGGTACAGGATGGAGAGGCTAGGAGCCATCACTACCTGGATGTTTATAAAGCCATGAGACCAGAGGTCACCACGGCAGAGACTATATCACCAAGTCAGAGGAGGGAGGGGTCTCCGATGTCAAAAGACAGGGAAGATCAGTGAAGTAGGAGACTTAGGGGGTGGGAGGAGCGACTACAAAGGGGAGGAAATGCAAAATAAATTTGACTAAATATGTGCATTATGAATACACCACAGTGAATTCCACTTTTATGTATATCTATAAAGCACCAATTAAAAATATATAAAGGATGGACTGGGGATGTGGCTCAGTGGTAAAATGCTTGCTTGTCTAGTATATGTGAGGCCCTGAGTTCAATCCCCAGCACTGCCAACAATAAAAATAAAAATAAAATATATATAGATAGATAGATATAGATATAGATATAGATATAGATATAGATATAGATATATATTACAAGGTAGACGAGTAAAGTAGAAGAAGGGAAATAGGAAGAGAGAGGAATAGAGGGAAAGGGAGGCCCTGGGAACTAAAATGGAGTAAATCAAATTCAATGCACGTATGATTACATCAAAATGAACCCAATAGTTATGTTCAAGTACAACAAATACAACATATACAACAAACAAAAACCAACTAAGCTCCAGAACATTCCTAAGGTACAGAGATCAGGGAATGAGGAGGACAGAACAGCACCAAGTGGGGAGACCCTAAAAGTCAAGTGAAAAAGCATTTTGAGAAGTGAGTTCCTCAACTGTGTGCAGATCTAGGTGGGCTAGCTCCACCCCACAGGAAGTGTTCTTGTATTTTTTGGGAAAGATAATCCTTCTGGAAAGGTCTCTTGGTTTGGGAGAGGAGGCAGCCTGTGGGAAGCGCAGCTGACCCAGCTAGGAAGGGTTCCTGGGAAGAGATGCTCCCTTGGCTGGGCCCTCAGTGGCTCCAAACTCAGGCCCCCTCCCTGCTCTGGATTTGCCCTCCCCTCCCACAGGCCCCCTGGGAAAGAGCCCAGCCTGAGAAGTAGAGGAGGAAACAGGGAGGAGGTGACTGCCTCTGAGCAAGCCAGAGCTAGGCCATGGAAGAAGAAAGAAGGTGATAGCCGCCTTTAAAAGCAAGTTGATCATTCATTTCAAGTTTAGTCAATTCCATGTGGTGCGAACTTCTTTCCTAAGGAAAATCTGTAACACACAGATGGCCACAAGAGGTCCCCCTTCCCTGAAATGCACAGGATTGAAGGGAGGGACAAAAACTTGAGGACTTGGCTGGAAAGCTCTGCTGGGCAGGTAAAGCCAGCGCCAGATTTGGTAATCTGAATTTTACCTAAACTTTTGCAAAGTCAAAGTGTCTCTTTGCAAGCGACTTGGTTTAGCAGTTAAAAAGCAAGAAACCACAGGGTAGTGTGGAGTGAACAGCAG
This sequence comes from Glaucomys volans, assembly GCA_020662805.1. NCBI lineage: Eukaryota > Metazoa > Chordata > Mammalia > Rodentia > Sciuridae > Glaucomys > Glaucomys volans. Next base: position 939,462 of record JAJEJO010001254.1, read on the forward strand.
TGTGAGGGGAATGTTTCCCAATCTAGGCATATTAATGTTTAGTTCCCCTTTGATCAGCACCTCAGTGAGACTCTGTCTCAAAATAAAAGATAAAAAGGTCTGAGGATGTAGCTGAGGGGCAAAGCACCCCGGGGTTCCATCCCCAGTACCAAATAAATAATCAAATAGTCCCTCTTCGGCAACTATTTTATTAAGCATGATGGTCTGAAAAGGAATTTGTTATGAGAATAGGGTAATAGCTATTATTTGCTAGGTATTTTTTATTAGGTACCCATTTCTCAGGAATTTAGTGCATCTAAGACTTTTCTTTCTTTTTCTTTCTTTCTTTCTTTCTTTCTTTCTTTCTTTCTTTCTTTCTTTCTTTCTTTCTTTCTTTCTTTTTTTTCTTTTTTTGCATCGGGCATTCAACCCAAGGGTGCTTTACCACTGAGCCACATCCCAGTCCTTTTATTTTATATTTTGAGACAGGATCTCACTAAGTTTCTTAGGCCCTCTAATTTTCTGAGGCTGTCTTTGAACCTGTGATTTTCCTGCCTCAGCCTCTCCAGCTGCCTGGCTATCCTGTCTTTTTACAGTATGAACTCATGTGATCTTCACCCAGCCCTATAAGATAGATGCAATTAACCTTAATACCAATGACCCTTTGAGGTAGGTGCTTCAACACATGAAGAACTTAGGGCTTATAGAAAGTGAGCAATTGTTCCAAGGCCACACAGCTTGGGAGTGGATTTGAATCCATATCTAACTCCCAAACTACCTACCCTGCAGTCTGTGGTAAGTAAATGGATTCACAAATGTATCAATGGTAATAGGAAACAGTTTTGCCTTTTGTTTTTAACCAGGGATGAGGGTCAGAAATGTCTGGGGAGCTTTAAAAAGAACCCAACTACCCAAGTCCTCTCCCAGAACCATCTAATTTCCTGAGGTCTAGGGTGGGCTCTGGAATCTGGTTTGAAGTTGTTCAGGTGATTCTTCTGTGTGCTCCCCCCAGGGGGATCCATCGCAGGGAGCTGCTGGGCCCAAAGAGTGGCTGCATCTATGTGGCTGGGGCGCACCTGACCTTAGAACAGCATTAGAGTGTAGCCCTGCACTTAATGGGGAGGCGCGTGGAACTGGAGACACACCTGTTTCAATCTGACACGCTCATTCATTCCTCTTCCCTTCACGGCAGAGCTGGAAAGAAACACCCTCAGATCGCCAAGGGAAGTGGGGAAAGCAGAACTCCTGGAGGCAGCGCAGTGTCCTCAAAGCAGGCTGTCAGTCCCACTGCCCAGGTGACAGTTTTCACCCACTGCCATTTGCTACAAGGCTGGTGGTGAAATGTGAACCCGGAAGGAGTTTTGTGAGTGTACGTGGAGGAACCAGGTCCTGGGGATGGCTGATCAACGGGTGGAAAGGAGAGAACATCTCCTATCCATTTCTGAAATAGACCAATCTGCAGTGACTTCAAGGGGCCGGAGTCATCATGGATTTAGGAATATGGCAAATAGGTTCAAAGTCAGATAGTAGTGTAATGCTCTCCAGCGCCTTGGCTTTTTTTGGTGATTTCTACCCCTCCCCCCAAAACACACACACACACACACACACACACACACACACCCCACAGGGCTTCCTATTCTTAGTGGCTCTTATCTTTCCCAGGACTGCTCTCTCCGGTTAACCAGTGGAACTCGCATCACTAGCCCCGGCCCAGCTTCTCATGCAAATGTATTTGCTCTTTTTTTCCTGGAGTTCGGTGGGAGCTGAGCGCTGGGAATCCACCCACGCAGCCCTTGGGTCCTGCCCCTGCCCCACGAGCTTCCTGAAGCGTGGCCCCCAGGCTTGCAGGGTGCTAGAGCAAATGAGAGCTTGGAAAGGGAATTTTTTTTTTTTAAATCACCATCCTTCGGTGTTGCGGGGGGCCCCTCGCCCCACCACCCCCCCCCCCCCCCCCCCCCACCCCCCCGACAGCGCGGAGGGGGCGGGGTCTCCGCAGGGCGGGGCTTGCCCTGCTGCGGGAGGGGCGCGGTTGGGCGCTCGGGGCCCCGGGCTGCCGGGGATTGGGGCTTGGGGTTTGGGCAGGAGCCGGGGACTCGGAGTTGCTGAGTCCTCCAGTCTGTCACCAGAACCCGCCTCTCCTTACGAGCTCCTCTTTGCTGTCAAAAGCACACGTGAACCTGTCCCCGTTCCTTTGACTTTAGGTCACCGGATTCCTTGATGGGGTTGGCAGTGACGCTGCAGCCCCAGGTCCCGTTAGGGCAAGCGAGCGGGATGGTGGTGACACTTGCCAGCCTCAGTGCTCGGGGGAATTTGAGGTGTCCCAGGACCCGGCGTTCTGTTGCTCTTCTGCGGACCGGGTGCAGGGAGCTCTTACCCCTGGGGACACGGGACACCAAGGGGCCTGGGCTGTCACGTTTAGCTGTCGGCTTCCCTCCTCAGTCCTCGGCCACCACCTGGGTCTGCAGCCACAAGCTCCGTTTGAAACACCCCTCCCTCCGGCTCAGAAGGAGGCTGGGTTGGCCAGGGGGCTATTTTGGGAGCCGCGTCTGAGATCCAATGGCCTTGTTAGGGCAACACTGACCTTTCTGTCCCGGGAGGAGGGCAGGCTGGGGAAGGGGCGGGGCAGCGGCGGGGAGACCGCGGCCGCACCCCCACCGCGCGGAGAAGGGGGCCAGCGCGGGCCTCCTGGGCTGCCACCCTGCGATCGCCCTCTTTGCACCAGTGGGACCCCTCTACCCCACCCCCTTCGCTGTGCTTCTTAAAGGGATCACACCGTTTTTCCTTGGATTTCATGGAAGCCAGACTTGGGACGTTTTGTGGGAACTTTGAGTCTTTCCTCCCCGTTTCCCCTGCAAGAGGCAGCCTTCCTTCCTGGGGCTGAGGAGGCACCTCCCAGGCATGGCACTGCCCAGTGTCCCCAGTGCTGACCTGGCTCTTGGACTCTCTGAGCCTCTGCTGGCGTCTCGCATCCCCCCTCCCCGGGCATGGTGGTGAGTGTGGGGGCCCAGCCCTGAGGGTGCCTGGAGCGTGGCAGGTACCCCCACAGCCCTGCACCCAAGCTGGAGGACCGAGAGGATGAGATGAGCGGGGGCCGCTTCGACTTTGACGATGGCGGGGCCTACTGTGGGGGCTGGGAGGGGGGCAAGGCCCACGGGCATGGACTGTGCACTGGCCCCAAGGGCCAGGGCGAGTACTCAGGCTCCTGGAACTTTGGCTTCGAAGTGGCGGGCGTCTACACCTGGCCCAGCGGAAATACCTTCGAGGGATACTGGAGCCAGGGCAAAAGGCATGGGCTGGGCATAGAGACCAAGGGCCGCTGGCTCTACAAGGGTGAGTGGACACATGGCTTCAAGGGGCGCTATGGAACCCGGCAGAGCACCAGCAGCGGCGCCAAGTACGAGGGCACTTGGAACAACGGCCTGCAGGATGGCTATGGCACCGAGACCTATGCAGACGGAGGTGAGCCCACCCTGGGGCCCACAGGGCTGGGGTGGGGCCAGAGGGTAAGGAACACTGGAGGAGGGTGGGAGCAGTGAGGGCAGTTGGCACAGAATCAGGCAGGCTAGGATGGAATTTGCTGGGTGACCTTGGGCAAGCTGCTCTACCTCTCTGAACATCCATTTTCCTGTTAAGGTGGGGTCAATAAAGGGATTATTGTGAAGATTGGCAGGAATGCTTATTCCTATCATATAAATAAATACACAATGCACAATCAATAAAATGCAACTACTGCTCTTTGCATGCTAGGTGTATAAGTAATTGTGGAATAGACTGTAGCTTAGATTCTAGCAGAATTGGAGTCTGGTCTCAACTTTGACATGAAAATTATTTTCAAGTAACAGATCATGAAATGTGTCTGTTCATTCATTCATTCACCCAGGGGCCTACACATCCTGCCCCCACCCATCCACCTCTTTCTTCATCCACCCTCCCACTCACCCATTCTTTCTTTTTCTTTTCCTTTCCCCTTCCTTCCTTCCTTCCTTCCTTCCTTCCTTCCTTCCTTCCTTCCTTCCTTCCTTCCTTCCTCTTTTTCTTTCCAGTGCTGGGAATTGAACCCAGGAGTGCTGTACCACTGAGCTACCTCCCTAGTCCTTTTATTTTTTAATTTTGAGACAGGGTATTGCTAAGTTGCTGAAGGTCTTACTCAGTTGCTGAGGTTGGCCTCAAAATTGCAATCCTCCTGCCTCAGCCTCCACATATTCTTTCATTCAATGGATATTTCTGGGGTGCTTCCTATTTGCCAGGCATTGTGCAAAGGATTCGATATGAAGAGAAACAGGTTACAATGTCTGGCTTCAGAAACCATCACACACCAACACACAGGGAGAGCTGTGGCGGACAAAACAGATTTGAGGAGCGCAGGGAACACTTTAGAGTAGGTGACACCTGATGGCAGTATGATGGGAAAGTGGTGACTGCAGGAGTGGCAGGGGAACCATCCCAGCAGAGAAAGGAGTTTGTACCAGAGCTCAGGAGCATGAGAGGAGCTGTCACAGTCTTCTGTGGCAAAACAGCCCTGGGAGGTGGCAGAGCTGGTATCATTGGCTCATCTGCTGGGTGTGACCTGAAACCTATCACTTATCTGAGCCTCAGTGTCCTCATTCCCGACATGGGGTTCTTTAGAACACGGGGACTGCTTAGATGGTGGTCAGTGGACAGGCAGCATCGGCGCCATCTGTCCACCAGGTGCCGATGCAAGTTCAAGGGCTTCTTGCAGATCTTCTGAACCAGAATCTCTGGGCCAGGGCAGAGGAAGCTGTTCTAACAGGCTCATCAGGCAAATTGTGAACATGTTACTGTTTGCAGAGTATTGCTGCCCGGGTGGGTAGGCCGAGGCAGGTGGAGCGCTGGGGTCCAGGAGTTAAAGTCCAGCCCTGGCAGCATAGCAAGACCACATCTCCCCCCACCCCAAAACCAGTATTGGTTTAAATCAGGGCCTAGTGGACTATAGGTCACTGGCCAACCTGACCCCTGCCCATTTGGTACAGCCTGTGAACTGAGAGCAGTTTCACATTTTAGTTATTTGAAAAAATCTAAAGAACAATATTTTGCATTGTGTGAATTTACGTAGAAGTCCTGCATAATGTCCTCAGTTTTGCCTATCACTCTGCAAACGTATGGACTCTTCCTACACAAGTTTGTTGCGCCTGCTGGTTGTGGTCCTGCAGATCCCGGCCCACTCCGTGTAATCTGCGCCTTCTTCCCAGCTGCTGGGCAGCTCAAAAGTGCGGCTAATTAGGAAACAATTACATGGGCACCAGAAGGCATTTGTAGGATATTACATTTGTCACCAGGCCACCTGCTTGATGACAGAAGACAGGAAGTGGGCATTCTGGGAGCGAGGCGGGTGCTGAAGCCAGCAGGGCCTGCAAGGTTGGCTCAAGCCAAGGCCAGCGAGCACGCTGGCGCAGCCGGGGCTGGGGGTGGGCTTGTCTGAGTGGGGAGCGCCCCGGAACGGGTCTGTGTGTTGATGATGTTAATGGGGGAGCCTGCGTCTCCGGGGGTTCTGTGGGTGTGCACCTCTGGTAGCTTTAAAACACTGGCTGGAACTGGACAGGGCTCAGGACAGATTCTGGCTTCACCACTTGCTAGTTTGGTGACCTTGAACCATTAGCTGAATCTCTCCAACTCAGTGCAACTCAGCTCACCTGGTGTTTACTCTGGGCGCTGAGCTCAGCTTCAGGGACACAGCAGAGAGCCACCCTCGGTGTCCCTAGTTGTAAAATGGAGAAATCCTTGAGTGCTCACAAGGTGTCCGTCACCTGTGCAAAGGTGCATTGTAGGTATGTGCCCAGTGTCCCTTGCCTTCCCTTTTCGCTCCCTCCAAACCAAGGAGGGAGTCAGAGTGGGGATCTGGAGGTGAGTCTCAGGGACACGCATTGCTGGGTGGAGGTGAGCCTGACAAACAATAGGCGGATCTCCCGAAATGTTGGAATGGGAGCCGCCTGTCCATCCTTCCCTGTGCACCCCGTGGTGCTAAGCCCCTGCCCTGTGCCACTCCGCCCACAGCAAGTTCTAGGGCCTGAAGTCATGAGCAAGCCCAGGTCCTCCGGGAGCCCGGCTGGTGGAGCAGCCAGAACACAACCACATGTGAACTACAAAGTTACCAGTGGCAAGGGAAAAATAAAGGGGAGAGAGTGGGGTTTCGGGATAAGGGGGCCTCAGAAGCAGGATGGGGAGGCCAGAGAGTAGGCAACCTCCAGTCAGAGGCAAAGGTCAGCTGGGGCAGGTCTGGGCATGGCGTGTTTGAGGCACAGCAAGAACCCCGGGTGCAGGAACCCCGAGTGACCAGGTGCAGGGAGGCGTGCCATTGGGACTGTGGGCATGGCCGGACCTCCCTGGCTGTGCAGGCCTGGGCTTTGTCCCAGGTGTGCCCAGGAGCTCTTGAGGCCAGTAACCGAAGACCTGTGGCTCTGGTCTGTCAGGGGCCCAGACTTCTCCAGAATGAGATGGCCCCACAGGCAGGGTCCCTGGAAACCTCGCAGATTCTCTCTCTCAAGCCACACACGAGGTGTAACTGCCCAAAATTAGATGTGGCCGCTGCTTCGGAAAATCTCTTTAATCAACCTGTCATCGGTCCCAGGAGGGTTTGTTAAGGACCTGCCCTCTGCCCTATCCTGGGGAGCACAGGAATGTGGACGGATAAGGTCCTGTGGTTAGGATCAGCTGGGAGTCGGCAGCCCTGGGCGACTACCTGCCCTCCTGGGTTATTCCCTGCCTTTCACACCTAATGTCCTCAGGCATGAAATGGACCTATCCTAACCTCTCATGAGATTTTTCAAGGGATGAATGAGAACACTCAATAAATGGTAGTTATTACTATTGCTACTAATTGTTAATTTATTCAATTAATATATACTACATAATTACTCGTCTACACCAGGAGGTGTAGAAGTGAACTGAGTGGCAAGCTCTACCTTCACCCCGGATCCGACAGGACATGTGCTGGGGGCAGTGCTGGGCACGACGCAGGGGCAGACTAGGGCTAAGAGGGCCCCAGTGGGGAACTGCAGACCTAGCCCTCCAGGGAGGCTTCCTGGAGGAAGCAGTGAGTCAAGCCCTGAAGTATGTGTGGGAGCGGGCCTGAGGACTCCAGGTGGAAGGAGGAGTCCACAAAAGCCAAGAGGCCCAAACCTGCCACTCAGCCAGGAGATAAAGCTGAATGTGCTTTTTTATTTATCTATTTATTTTTGGTACCAGGGATTGAACCCAGGGGCCACATTCTCAGCCCTTTTTATTTTTTATTTTGAGACAGCGTCTCACTAAGTCACTTAGGCTCTCACTAAGTTGCTTAGGGCCTCTCTAAATTGCTGAGGCTGGCCTCCAACTTGTGATCCTCCTGCCTCAGCCTCCTGAGTTTCTGGGGTTACAGGCATGCGCCACTGTGCCTAGCTTTGAATGCCCAGTACTGAAAAGCATTCCCTGATCTCCACCTTACCTAGCAGTAAGTGCTATAGGTCACTGCCTACTGGACACCCAGGGAAACAGCGGTTTGCCAGACTGAAGATATTAAGAGGTGAAATTGATTTAGTGGATCAGGACTTATACTTTTCAAAATGAAAGACTAGAATAGAAATGATGAGAGTATTTCACAGAAAATCAGATCAAGTAGTATTTCCTGAAATGCTTAGTTGAGTGAGTGAGTGTGTGAGTGTGTGTGTGTGTGTGTGTGTGTGTGTGTGTGATGTATAATCCAGTTCTTCCTGCAGGTCATGGTCAAAAAGTTTGTTCTGAAGTCTTGACTGGCGTCTTCTCTAAAGCCCCTGCCCCTCCTCCATCCGCGGAGCCCCCCCTCCACCACACCATCACCTTGGTTGCAGGTGAAACTCTTCACCTCTGGCATGGGAAGGGGCTGTGGGGAGGGCATGTGGGCTCCCAGCCTCCCCAATCCTGCTGCAGGCCGTGGGTACCCTCCCCCTCCCATGGTCCCCATGCCTCCCCTGGCCATATAAAGCAAAGCTAAAAATAGCTGCTGACTTAAAGTGGTCAGCACACCCCAGCCCTGAAGTCGCTGCCTGACTGTTCCTACCCAAGGACTCACTCACTCCAGCACTGGAAGGGCCTCTCTGATCCTTGCCTCCCAGTGGTCTTGACCTGTGGCCTCTGCCTTGGCCTCAGGATGTCTGGAAATGCCCCCAAAACTGCAAGCAAGATGTGTACTTAGGGGCATCAATTATCTGTGGTTTTCTGGGAGATATTTTTTTCAGATACTTACTGGTTTCTTAAAGTAATCCCATGCTCAGCAAATTCTGGAACCATTGCTTAGTCCAATAATCAAAATGTGCAGTGGACAAAACAGGCTCAAGACTAACTTTTCAAAATAAAGCTTATAATAATACTAAGAGTGAACTTTTGGGCTGGGGATATAGCTCAGTTGGTAGAGTTGCTTGCCTTGCCAGCACAAGGCCCTGAGTTCTAATCCCCAGCATTGCAAAAAAAAAAAAAAAAAAAAGAGTGAACTTTTTTTTTTTTTTTATACCAAGGTTTGAACCCAGGGGGGGTTTCCCCATTGGGGCACTCCCCTAGCCCTTTTTTTTTTTTTTTTTTTTAAATTTTTTATTTTGAGACAGGGTCTCTCAAAGTTGCTTAGACCTTGCTAAGTTGCTGAGGCTGGCTTTGAATTTGTGATCCTCCTGCCTCAGCCTCCAGAGCTGCTGGGATGACTGGCATGGCCACCACACCTGGCAGTAGTTATCATTTTTGAAGTGCTTACTGTGCACCAGGTACTGTTCTTGGCACCTAACACTGGTTGTATTATTTAAACCTTCACAACAATCTCATGGGGAAACGTTTTTCTTACCCCTATGTTTTAGTCAGCTTTTTCTCTGTGACTAAATTATAGAGGAGGAAGAGTTTATTTGAGGGCTCACAGTTTCAGAGATCTTAGTCCATAGAAGGCTGGCTCCATTCCTCAGGGCTTGAGGTGAGACTGAACACCCTGGTAGGAGAGGGCGGCAGAGGGAAGCAGCCCGCATTAAGGTGATCAGGAAGCAAAGAGACTCTACTTGCCAGATACAAATATATACCAAAGCCACACCCCAATTCCAATCTCCTGCAGCCACCCCCACCACTTCAGTTACCACTCAGTTAATCCCTATCAGGGGATTAAATCACTGATTGGGTTAAAACTCTTATTACCCATCATTTCTCCTCTGAACCTTCTTGCATTGTCTCACATGTGAGTTTTTGGGGTACACCTCACATCCAAACCTTAACACCTATCTTATAGACGAGGAAATGGAGACAGATCATGTATGTTATTCTCGTTCCAGGTCTTCTGATTAGTAAGAGGCAGAGAGGAATGTGATAATAACAAATAATAATCAAATAGTTCATATTGTAAACGTTTTAATAAATGATACACCATGATACAAAATAGGATTGGATACATAGTGTATGGGTGGGACCCAGCACAAATGAAAATATGGATTCTTCTTCAAAATCATTGGAGAATTTCAAGACAGGGACAGCAGAGCATTAAACTAAGAGCCTGGCCCTGTGCACCCAAAGCTCACCTTGACCTTAGTAACAACTGCATCTACCATTTACTGAACCTTTATTATGTACCCAGCTCCGTGCTGAGACTCTTACATGCTTTATATAGTTTAGGCTTCTTAAAATCCTCTCGTCTTCTACACTAGTGGCTTTCAAACTTTTATAGTTGCAATCCAGCTGGAACGTATTGCATGTTGTACTTCTGTGTCTACACACATCAGCAACAATGGAAAACAGAACCACATCACCATGAAACAGTATTTCCCTTCCCGTATGCAGTGCTGGCTACTTTCTCCCTTACTCTATCTTGTTGTGAGAATTGCATGATGCTTTGAGAAATGTAGAGCTCTTGAACAGAGTGTGGCCTGTGTTCGTGCTTTACTGTTATCACTATGCACTGAAAAGATGAGATTTCTCTGTTTATCTCTGACAACTGGGTCCAAAACCAAGCTTCTGCACTCTGGGTCCTGTTTGCTTTCTCCTGGCCAGAGTTAGTGACTTAAGCTCATTTTGGTCCAGTGGACTCTGAACACAGGAGCTCAGTGGATGTGCCAGAACAGGTGACTGAGTAGTAGCTTGTGTCACATTTTCTGAGCCTGTGACGTGTGCTCCTCACAAAATTGAACTTGAAGGAATTTAACTTCCATAGTTATTTATTTGCTCCCCAAAGAATGGATTGATCTATTCGTCTACCTTTGTGCCAATATCACACTGCTTCATTACCATAGTTTTGTAGTATCTTGAAGTCAAATAAATAAATCCTCCAACTCTGTTCTCCTTATTCAAGAATCTCTTATTCTAGATATCTTCCATCTCCATATGCATTGTAGAATCAACTTGTCAATTTCTTTTTTAAGAAATAAATCCTACTGGGGTTTTGGTTGCAGTGGCATTGAATGTATAGATCAGCTCAAGAGAATGGACATTTTGGAACAGAGAGTCTTCCAATCCATGAACATGGTATACATCATGATTTATTTAGATTTTCCTAAATTTCACTCAACAATGCTTTGGAATTTTCAATGACTTGCATATCTTTGGCTAATTTTATGCCTAGGTATTTTACTTTTTATGATTTAGTAAATGGTGTTTTAAATGTGATTTTTTCCAATCTTTCCTTGCTAGTTTATAGAAATACAATTATTTTTGCAATTTGAAGCCTTTTATCTTGACTAATTAATTTTAGTTCTAGTGAACTTTTGATGTTTGGTTTTCAGATTATAAAGTATTTTTTAATTTAAAATTTCTTGATTATTAGTAAAAATGAAGTCTACAGGTCCTAAGAGATTTCAGTGTTACTAAAGGGAGATACGTGGCACTTACGCACTTGGGACTTCGTCTCTGCACTTCTACGTCCTTTTTTCCACTACAGTATTAAAATCTCCCTCAAGATATGTTTGAGACCTTGACATCAGGTGATACATGCAAAATACTTAGCATAATGCCTGATGGAGAGAAAATGCCAAAATATGTTTCCTTCCTCTATTTCTGACAATATCCCTAAGGACAGCTATAGCTGTCTTTGTCTTTGGGACACGATTTGAGCACAAAAACTGGCTTTGACTTTGGAACAGTTTACAAGCCAAGACGAGGCCCTGCTTGGTTCTGCGGAGCATCCAGCCAGCGCCGAGGGAACCCGCCCCAGGAGTGATTCCATTTCGAATGTGGAATCAGCATAATTTAACCTCATCTCGAAAACCTCATGTCCCAGTTCACAGCCAGGGGTCAGGGTGACAGTGTGCTGAGTTACTGTCTTGGTAGCTTCTTGGCTTTATCTGCAGGCCCCAGGGGAGCCGAGGGCCCCTCAGCAAGACGGGAGCGGACACAGCTTTTCCTCTCTGTGGCCTTGTTTCTGTGATTTGTGTGTCCGGCTGACCACATCCCTGCACGGTGCCCTGTCCAAGGCAGGCCCTCGGGATTCTCGAAGCCTGCCTGTCTCCAGGGTCCATTAATTCCGTGCCACCAGCAGCTGTTCCCTGGACTAGCCTTTGCCTGCCACACCCTTGGGAGGAATGTGGAGTCTCATTTTCCGAGGCCCCTGGCTGAGAGTGAAGGGTGAGGGGGGCAGGTTCGCTGCCTGCCATGGACCAGAGGGCTGTCCCTATTCCCTCCTGTCCCTCCCCAAGCTGCTGTCATCGAGTAGGTGGGCTGTGGGGTCTGGCCCTCCTCCCTCCTGTGCAACTTCTGCTCCCACTTCAGGGTGGCTGTGGGAGACCCCTGGCCCAGATGTGTGCCCTGCAGAATCCACAGAGCCATCGGGGGCAGCCGGGCCTCCAGCACTCTCCCCTGGGGCCCGACGTGAGCACCTTGTACGACAGGTGGTCAAGTCTTGAAGGGCCAGCTACTGCTGCAGAGCCTGTGGAGTGGCCGGGGCAGGCGCAGCCTGCTGGAAATGCTGTTTGGCTCGCGACACATTCTTCCTACTTTTATTTTTAATTAAGTTAGGATCGTTAGCGAATGCCGTCTTAACCATGTGACCAAATGTGACATCTTAGTGGCAGGACAAACGGGCAGTGCGTGCCCTGGATGGAATACACAGGGGAAACAACATCATCTGGATAACACCCTGCCAGGATGCGTGGGGATTTGGCACAAGGCTGTGTAGGCCATTGTGAGAATTTGGCTTTTACTCGGAGGAAAGTGGGGACTGTAGATTGACAGGAGCTGAGTGGTTTCATGGGGTTCCTTCCTTTAATGAGATTCCATCAGCTGCCGTGTGGAGACCATGGTTAGGGTCAGTGTCGAGCTCTTAGGGCGCTGAATGCAGCAATCCAGGGGTCAGACCATGGCGGCTGGGACCTCATCTTGCTGCAGCCAGCAAGGTGAGAAGCAGAATTTTGAAGGAAGAGCTGACTGATTGATTGGACAGGAGGAGAAGAGAAAGAGGAGTCAGGGATGGTTTCAGGTTGTGCCTAAGCACAGAAGCATGGCCCGGCTGTGAGCTGAGAAGGGCTGGGGTTTGAGGAGGAAGGTCAGGAGCTGATGCTGGGCCCCAAGGCAGGCGGCCTGTGCCCAGGCAGGGCCTCCTCCTGAACCCTGGTGCTCTCCCCTGACCCTTTCTGCCTCTCACGCATCCAATCAGTTCTGGTTGCTGGCAGACCTCAGGCTGCTGAGCTCACCCAGGACCTGGCAATGGGACTTCCATCCAGGCTGCAGGCCCCGGCTGTCAGCACCCGGCCGATGTCGCCCAGTTAATCCTCTGTTTCTTGTGTGAGCTGTGGGGTGTCATCCGGGGCACCAGCCTCTGGATGTGAGGGTGGAGGAGCCTTCAGGCTAAGGGGACTTGTCACCCACCGCTGCAACCCAAGCCTGCTCCTGGGAGCTGTCACCAGGGCCGCCAGCCCCTCCGCTTTGGGTTGTCTGTCAGTGATCCCAGGAAACTAGACCCTGCGGAGTTTTGATGGACAGCAGCATTTGGAAGCCCCGGGAAGGGACTTGGTGCCAGCCTTGAAGGCCAGCCAGAGAGCCAGGCCTGGGATTGTTGTGGGGAAACCTGATGCAGAAGGGGGCCTTCAATCAGCTCGTGAGACCTCGCGGGAAGGGCAGCGGAGCAACCCCTGGGCTCACACAGGAAGGACTCCAAGGCGCTTTCAGCAAACAGAAGCTGTTGGACAGCTGTTTATTGAGTGCCTACTGGGTGCTAGTTCTCAGAGATGGGGGCAGTGAGCAGCAGAGCGGTGGCTGGCTGCCCCTTCAGCCTCCTTGTGAGGGGAAGGCCTGGAGGGACCCAGGTTCTTAACAGTGGCTTCCCCGGGAAGACACCACGGAGGTCTTTTGTCTTATATTCTCATCTGTTTGAATTTTTTTGCAATAGCATATATGACTTTTGTGATTTTTAAAAAGAACTCCCTCCCTGACACAGGAACAGTATCTGTACATAGACAAGATAAGAAGCCCTAAAAGCACAAAAAAGAGCTTGGGGGAATTTACCAGAATCTAGGCTCAGAGTCCCAAATGGTCCTCCTTCCTTTTTCCACTCTACTCTGGGACACTCAGTTTTTTAAGGGATAACCGGAAGAGCCCCTGGGATCCGTGAGCCCTCTGTGATCACCCCACCCTCTGCGGCTGACTCCGGTCCCTTCCTCATGGGGGCTCTTCCCAAGACACCTCCTCAGCCCCCACAGGCCATCTCAGTCTCAGAGTCTGTTCTCTAGGGATCCTGGCCCAAGACCTCGGCAGGACACTTGCAGGGAGGCCATTGCAGGAGCTTAAGGACCTGCGTCTTACAAAGACGACTCCAGCAGCCAGCAGCAGCAGGTCAACTGAGTGGGGACCAGAAGGGGACTGCTATGGTCAGCCAGTGGACGTGGCTGGGACTAGAAGGGGTGGGGGTGGGGACGAGATCCAGGAAAATGGACCAACTAACCAGCTATCGAGCCGGTCTCTCTGTTCCCAAAGCCTGCATCATTCTTGCTGTCCCCAAGGGTGTGTGAGCCCTGACTTGCTTCCCTGGGATGCTGGGTTCATGATCTTTATGAAATGAGTCAGAGCCAAGCCCAGATGGGCCTCCTATCCAGGGAAGCATCTAGATGGTGTCTCTGACATGGGCAGGCATGCTCACCACAGTGTCCACGCCTGAGCTGACCTTGGTGTGCTTGGAAAAGAGCCACCAACCCTGGGCTCCCTGGTGCTCACTCCTGCCAGGCTCCATCTTAAACCCCACCCGAAATCCGCTGATGACACTTCTGTGTGTTGTCCTGAGATGTGTGCTAACTGTGGTCCTACGTGGGTGGTTCTGGAGAAGGATCAGGGCTGGCAGTTGGAGGGCACAGACAAGATACGTAGGAGAGGGGAGGAGAAGCCGGGAGGTGACAAGTGATGAGGACTTGAGGACTCCCAGGGAGTGGGGGTCTGGACGGAGAGCGGTGTCTGGGAGGTGGCAGTGCTGGAGCAGGGCAGTGGGGGTGTGGGCGATGGGGTGGAAGGTGAGCTGGAACAGGCCAGGGGAGGACTCCAGAGCAGGGGGACCCTGGAAGGGAGCTCGTCCTGGTTCCCTCCTCTCCACCTCTGGCCAGCTCCCCAGGGACAGTCACCATCCAACCCTAGACAGTGTCCTAGAAATAGGAAGTTGTCCTGGCCAGGTGGGGGTGATCCGTGTCCATCCTGCAACAGGAAGCAGAGCCCCAGGCTTGGGGACTCCTGACCTTCCCCTGGGTCTCTGAAACGATGGCACCTGGGTTAGAGATGAGGCTCGACTGAGAACTTCCAGCTCTTTAATTTGGAAGGGATATTCTCTAATTCTTAGAGGGGCGGCGCTGGTCAAGGACGCTTGGTGTGGTGGCCTACAACTGCCACACCATGTCTTCCTGAGGAAGTCCTTTAAATTTTTTCAATTCCAAAATTAAAATGTTGGCACTTGTGTCTGCTAACATGGATCTGCATCTGCAGATAACTGGGGACTCTGACTCCAAATGATTGAAACCAGAAATTTTCAACAGAAATCTCATGTGAGCTATGTCTATAATTTACATTTTTCTAGTAGTCCCATTTAAAATGGCGAAATTAATTTTGATAATATATTTTGTTTAACCCATTATCCAAAATGCTATCATTTCTATGTATAATCAATATATAATTATTGACTTTTTTTCCTGGAGAGATATTAAATCAATATTTCACATGGCCCGCCAGCAGGAGCACCCATGTGTGAAGGAAACAGCCCAGTTTACAACAGGAATGGAGCCGGCTGGTTACCTGGAGGTCAGAGGAGAGGTTTCACCACCCTCAGCCCCAGTGGCATGTTAGACTCGTGGAGATGCTTGTATTAGTTAGCACTTCTGGGGGTGCTGGGCATGGAACCCAGGGCCTCGTGTGTTCGAGGTGGCGATCTGCAGCTGAGCTACATCCTGGTCCTATTAGTCACCTTTTCATTACTATAACAAAATCCTTGAGGGGCTACTTATAAGGAAAAAAAGGTTTATTTAGCTCGAAGTTTTAGAGGCTCAAAGTTCAAGATCAGGCAGAGGGAGGACATTGATTTGGCCTTTAGTGAGGGCAGCAGATGGCACCACATCATGGCAGAACAGAGGTACATGTGTATGTGTGTGTGTGTGTGTGTGTAAGAGCTTATACTGCCAAGAAGAAGTCAGACAGGGGTCCCAGAGTCCCCTCTGGGGGCATGTCCCTGATGACCTAAGGCCCTCCCACTAGGACACACCTCCCAAAGTTTCTACCCTGTCCCAACAGGGTCCCACCCCTGAGACCATGCCTTTAGTCACAATGGGCCCTTGGAGGGCCCCAACCCAATTCAAACCTCCTAAAAACTCCAACATCCAGGTCAGTTAGGTGGCCATCTCTGGCCAGGGAGAGGATCTTGTCCGATAGACGTGGCTTCTAGAAACGACTCTGTAGTTTAGGGACACGGAGGCAGACGGACAGAGTTGAGCATTTTCTGTCCCCCAGGATGGAGGCGCCGAGGCCTTCTCCCAGAGTGGAGGCAGCAGGACACCTTAGGCCCGGGCAGGCGTGACGTGATTTCCCACAGGCAGCAGGGGGTGGAAGGCTGGAGCGGGGCACCTCCGTCCCCCAGCTCCCTCTGTCCTCCTGGCTGCTTTCCATCTTTGCAGTTAACCCTTTCTGGGCCAGCTTTCTGAGCAAAGCCTACCGCCTGCCAAAAAGTCAGCCTTCGGGGCGGGGGGAGCAGCCCAGCGGCAGAGCGCTGGCCCAGCAGGCGCCCGCCCTGGTTCCAGGCCAGGCACCAAAAGAATGATTTTAAACACCCAGCCTGCCTAGAGCTCTTCCCGGCTGCCAGCTGCCTCCCGTGTGGCTCAGCTAGGGTGCAGCCGACCACCTCTCCCTGCCCACGCCACTCAGGCCCTGGACTGCCTGCTCTCATCGGAGCTACTGTTGTGGCTGGCATGTGTGTGTGTCCCTGTGCGCGTGTGACTGGCTGACCTTGGTCTCTCGCTGACACTAGATTGCAGACCCCTTGCGGGCAGAGACCGTGTCCACTCAGTTTACCGCCGTCTGACCAGCACCTGGCCTGACCAATGTGGTCCACAGCCAACGCTTGTCAGACGTAAGGAGTGAGGAGCAAGCAGATGAGCCACAAGCCATTACCTCAGGGGCGTCTGAGGTCAGAGCCAAGGTGAAATGCACAGCGCTCTGTGATAAACCAGAAGGCCCCGCGGGCAGGCCAGGATCAGGCCTCATGAAGGCCAGCAGCTGTCTCGGGAACCCGTCAGATCCTGCCACGGTTGAGGCCTTTGCCAGGCTTCACGCACTTTGTAACCCCCAGGGCTGAGCTGCTGGATCTAGAGCCACCCACTGCTGAGCTGAGTCCCAAGGGAGATGAGATGACAAAGGTGTCACCTGGGAATAGAAGTCATCCAATGTTTTCTGAGGGCTTCCTTGGCCCTGGGAACCGTCGTAGATGCTGGGACCACGACAGAAAGAAACTAGACATGACTTTCTCCCTTTTGAAAGCCAAAGACAGGAAGGAAAGTCTTAAATGAATTCAGAATCATAATCATGATTCAACAGCACTTGGAAAGTGTTAAGAAGCTGACATGACAGCATGGGGTCATTTCTGGCAGTCCTTGGGGGAGGAGTTTGAGAAATCTTCCTGGATGGAGTCAAGATTAAATTGAAACTTGAACTGTCAATCAAAGTTGGCAAGGGGAAGGAGGAGGAGAAGAGTGTGTCAAGAAAAGGAGAAAGCATGTGCAAAGGTCCTGAGGCTGGAGAGTTGTTTGGACTACAGCACAGCTCAGGATGAGAAAGAAGAGACATACCAGGCTGTGCGGGCTGCTGGGGATCTTAGTCCTTCTTCTGAAGATACTGAGATGTCCTTCAGAGACACAAGACCAAGTGAAGGGCATCCCAGCCGCTGTGGGAGGAGACACTCCTTCCACAGAGGGCCCTTCTCACTCAGTCAGATGACCGTGGCAGGCCTCCTTCTCTCCCCCTTCCCATGTGTTCTTCCTGTCCCCAGGGAGAACTGTCTTAGAGAGACAGGCTTAGGGAGCCAGCCCTGCACTTGGCCTTGCCCTCTCCCAAGGCCCTGTCGCCCTCGGCCTCCCCTGGGTGTCTGCATCCTGCCACTTGCTCGAAAGTTTCCTAAGACAGCCTGGCCACCTCCTCTGGTGGCCAAGAGCTGCTCTCTGCTGCAACCTCAGTTTTTCTTGGGCTTAAAGGGGCCACGTCAGCCTAACCCACACCCAGCTGAAGCTCAGAGGAGGCTGATTTCACTGCATGAACTTCTCCAAGCCGGGGTCATTGTCCTCTCCCTCCACGTCACCGTCTCCTCTGCTGAGCTCCTCAGCAGCAGCAGAAGGGGCACAGCCAGGCAGGGATGTGAGTTTTGACTCCGGCACCTTAACTAGGCTTCTGGGGTGGGTCCTTCATCCTTGCGGGCCTTAGTTTTTCCTCCTCTGTAAAATGGGAACTTTTCAACACCTCGCCAGGCACTGCCCGGAGCTGTTTTCAGATGGTGAGGCAGAACTAGGACGGATGGCTGCAGAATGCAGGCTGTTCATCCGTCATTCAGCAAGTATTTAACAGGTACCGATCGGCATGTTCCAGGCCCTGAGGATACAGCAGCGAACAAAGCAGAAAGGAATTCCGGCCTTTACAGAACTTGCATGGGAGGGACGGAGATGGTGACAGAAAAAAAAAGAGCAAAATATTGTCTCAGATATGCTACAAGAACACAGCAAAGAGGGAGTTATAAGACAGTGGGGGTTATCATTTTAAATAGGGTGGTCAGGGGACGCTTCACTGACGAGATAAATAAAGACTTGACAATGGCAAGAGGTGAGCCATGTAGATATCGGAGGAAGAGCATTCCAGGCAGAGGGAATGGCAGATGCAAAGGTCCTGAGGAAGGACCACCAGAGCTGGGGGCCCAGGAGGCCTATGTAACTAGAGTAGAGTTAGGGAAACAGGAGAACGGGAGGAGTTGAGAACAAAGGAGTGATGGGGATGAGATTAGGTAGAGTCTTGTGGGTTGCTAGGGACTTCAGCTTTTCTTCTGAGTTTGAAGGGGCAGAATGGTGTGCTCTGACTTCCTTCATATTTGAACAGATCTGCTGACTGCTGTGTTGGGATCAGATAGAGGGGTGAGGGCAGAAGTTGGAGACCAGTGCGGCCTCCTGTTGAAATGCAGGTGAAAGAGTACAGGGGCTCCTGCCACCAACGAGTCCAAGTGAGGATGCTGACAAGTACCAGATTCTAGATCCCCTTGGAAAGCTGGGCTGCAAGATGTCCTTCCTGATGGAGAGTTCCAGAGTATGCAGTGCTGGGAATCTTTTGTTTTCTTAGAAGTTCCTTCCTTCCTTCCTTCCTTCCTTCCTTCCTTCCTTCCTTCCTTCCTTCCTTCCTTCCTTCCT
>JAJEJO010001254.1:958277-975122 GCA_020662805.1 Glaucomys volans
CCTTCCTTCCTTCCTTCCTTCCTTCCTTCCTTCCTTCCTTCCTTCCTCCTCCTCTCCCTCCCTTCCTTTCATCATCCAACTATCATCCACCTATCATCTATCCATCTATCTATCATCTATCTATCTATCTATCTATCTATCTATCTATCTATCTATCTAAACCTTTAAGAATCGACTGGACAGAGGCAGAATTCCCATACAACGAAATGCGTTCCAAGCGGTCAGTCTTAGCAGATGGACACACGTGCATGGTCAAGAGACGCCGGCCTCCCAGTTTCCTCCTGGGCAGCTGACCCCGCCCCCGGCCCCGCCCCCCAACCCCAGCACAGACCTGCTTTGCCACCCTGTCTAGTTCATTCTGGACGCTCGTGTAACTGCAAGTGAGCACTCTGTGCTGGGCGACTCTGGCTCCGCTGAGTGGCCTGGCCGCGAGGTCCCCTCTGCTGGACTCACTGGTTGTCTTCCTTGCGGGATGACTGACACAGCCGGGTGGCGGAGCTATGGTTCACCTGAACCCAGGATGTTGGGTGTCTCCATCTCCTGCTGTCTCACAATCTTCGAGAACCCTGGAGGGTGGGTGCTGGTTTCCCATTTTCCAGATGAGGAAATTGAGAATCTGAAGAGGGAACCGCCGAGCTTCTGCAGCTTAGAGGCTCTGGTTCTGCTGTGCCTCTGCCCCCCACTCCAGCACGCTCATGCTCACACCCGTGTGAATGAGCTTGGGAAGTGGAGCCTAGTTCTCCATCCCTCCATCGCCCCATTCGCTCAGCTCTGTTCTTTGCACCCGCCACACCAGCCCTTTCTCCCTCTTCCCCAGCCTGAGTTAGATCTTAGTTCAAATCCCACTTTTGCTTTCTTGCTGTGTGGCTTGGGGTCAGTCACACAACCTCTCTGCACATCCTTCCATCCATCTAAGAAATGGAGGTCTTGTTTACACCTTCCTCTTGAGATCACATCCCATGCTGTCCTCTCTCTGTCTCTCTCGATTTCTCTTTGGCCTGGGTACGGCTGATAGTCCATGACTAGGGTCACGGTTTTCTGTGGCTGGTCACTGAAGGGAGGTAAGAACTGGGTGTCTCTCACCCCTAGCTGCTCCTGCTGCTGGATGGATGAGCTGGAAGCACCAGGGACTCTTCCCACCAGATTAAAGCTGGATTTCCGATGGTGAAGCCCAGGGATTAGGAGGTTTTTAAAGTTTCCCAGTGCTTCAACTGCCCACCAGGATTAGCGCACAGGCTCCAACCAGGAGCGTCTGCAGAAGGCAGCCTGGAGTTTGGATCCTGCTCCTTGGTTGAGTTGCTTCACGTCTCAGACCATCAGCTTCTCCTGGAAATAAGCACGACCAGGGGATGCCGCACAGCACTGCTGAGACCTTGGAGCCCCAGCATTGTCCTTGATCCTTAATGGGGCTCTTAGTTAGAAAGGGCTGGACAGGTGGCAGAGGGACCCTCAATGGCAGCAGCCTATTCTAGGAGGGACCAGGCAGTGCAGAGGCCCCTGGACACCTCCAAAGTCACGGTGCCCCTGTGCCCAGAAACCCAGCATCTCCGAGTTAGGCCCAACCCTGGAGAATGTCCTACTCAAGTGGGAAAGGAAGGGGGTTGCCTGAGGCCATGCAGGTGGTGGCCTTTCCAGACAGGGTCAGCAGTCAATGGGTACCTCAAGGCTTCAGGCACTGTTCCCCAGAGAGCAAAGCAGAGAAGACCCCTGCCCTCAGGGAGCTTCCAGTCCAGCTGGGGAAGAAAAACAAAGAAGGCAGTAAACACGTCCTGCTCACATCAGGAAGGGTAAACGCTGTGGGAAGCAAAAAAGTGGTCCAGGGAGTTGGGCGGGCAGGGGTGGGCAGACTGATTTTAAATGGAGTGATCAGACAGGTTCTGGGTGAGGGAACAGCCAATGCAAAAGCCGGAGTGACTGCAGCCTGGTGGTTGAGGGAGTGACAGCAGCCTTGTGGTTGAGCTCCTCTGTTGGGGGCGGTTGGCTGCCCCTCTCCCTGCCTTCTACGTGACAAATACCCAGATAGAACTTATAGAGAAGAGGCTCATTTTGGCACACGGTTTTGGAGGTCCCAGTTCCTGATCACTTGGCCCTGCTACCTTTGGCCGGCGGCAAAGCAGCACAGCATGGCAGAGCCTGTGGCACAGCAAAGCCACGCACCTCGCAGCCAGGAAGTGAGAGGGGGAGAGGAGGGGCAGCAGTCCCTCAGCCCCTTGCGGGAGCAGCCCCTGTGGCCTAGACTCCCACTAGGCTCCGCCTCTTTCAGGCCCCGCCTCTTTCAGGCTCCACCTCTTTCAGGCCCCGCCTCTTTCAGGCCCCGCCTCTTTCAGGCTCCACCTCTTCCAGGCCCCGCCTCTTTCAGGCCTCATTAGCGCCCTGCCTTCACCACGTGGATAGTCTTCGGCCTTTTAAGATCCAACCACAGCAAGAGCCGTTCAGTTTTGTTAAGGGAGGGTGGTGCTGGTTAAAGCCGGGGCTCTGAATTTCCTCCAGTGCAGTGAACGCACGTCGGGCACCGCCCTGCGTGCCGGCGGTACAGAGGTGGACACGGGCCAGTCTCAGAGGTGCTGGGGACACAAAGACCAGCGGGCGGCGCAAGTGGTGTGTGCGTAGGTGGAGGTGAGCTGGAGGCGCTGTGTAGCGTCTGGGGGACATTGCCTCCAGACGACATCTGGAGCCGCAGAGGGACGGGGAAGGGGTGGGTGATGTATTTTGGTGGCTGGGCAGGACCTGTACAGCAGTGACCAAACACGGGATGAGGTAAGCATCCAGGGAGAGTGGGACAGGTTTGGGACGGGGCCCTGGGGAGACCCTCACAGTAGGATGGGGGTGCAGGGCGAAGTCATTTGGGCAACTCTGTAGCGGCTTGTCTGTACAGCTCAGGTGACCTCAGGCACTAGTCCAGCTTTGCAGAATCAGTCTTTCTTTCAGTTTTTCGGTGGTATTAACTCATTTAAACCTTAAGCAACACTATGAAGTAAGAGATAATTGTTATCTGTCAGACGAGGAAGCCGAGGCTCAGAGAGTTCAAGTCAGTTGCCCAAGGTCACACAGCTAACAAGGGCAGAGCAGAGGCAGTATTTGGAGACTTGAGTGAACCCCTCACTAACCTCAGCTGCCTTGTTCTGGGTAGCTCACCCCCAGGGTCCCTGCAGGCTTCGTCTGCCGACGTCTCCTCATGCATGTCACTGTCCTACTCATGTGGCCATCCGTGGGCTCAGTTTCACTGGTGCCCATTGCACTCAGCCTCCAGCCTCACATTGCCTTGTGCTGAGCCCCTCAGATGGCCTTGCTCACTCAGAACCTCATACATATCCTCAAGGTCACCTCTATGGGATCCTGGCCCTCACCCCCGCTATGAACACACTGCCCCACACACTTGTGATGGCGTAGAGTATAAAACACCGACACACGTGCCCATAAAATTCCCTCTCTCTCTTTTTGAATCTGGGGATTTGACCTAGGGTCACTTTACCACTGGGCCAAATCCTCAGCTCCCGCCCCCATATCTTTTATTTTTTTTATTTTTGAGAGAGAGTCTAAGTTGCTGAGGGCTTTTCTCAGTTGCCAAGGCTGGCCTTGAATTTACAATCCTCCTGCCACAGCCTCCCAAGTCACTGGGTTTACCTGTGTGTGCAAGGGCACCCAACTCCACAAAAGTCTCTTGCACAACTAACTTTGCACAAATGCACACTCACAGTATTATGCTTTTCAACATTCACATTATAAATGAACTGTCCTATCTGTTCATGACTTTGAATGTTCACATGACCTTGGACACGAGCTTAGCTGCGCACCTACATTTACTCATGTACCAAGAGGACCTTGCCTAGTCGCCCAGCTCGGCACTTTTTGACCCTCCACTGGCCTTGCCCTCTCACTCGACTCTGCCTTTCCTTGCTCAGTCAAGACCTCGCATGCTCTCATACCCTTACGTCATATTCCATCATGTCTCACTCACATGATCTCACCCTCTGCACGCACACTGTCTTGCACATCCCACAAATGCAAACAGTCACGCTACTGCGCAAACCCACTGTTCTGCACACTCCTGCTCTTGCACATTCTCCAGTGTGTGCACACTCATTCAGATTCACCTCCACAGAGCCTCCCCTGCTGGGATAACAATGCTTTCTGGCCGACCCACACACCTCCCCGTCTTACACACCTGTGACCTTAGCATGTTCCCACCAATGGAAATATTCACACCACCCTGCAGATTCCTCCTGGCTTTTCCCTCCGTGTGAATGCGCACTCCTTGAACCTCACCCTCTCTGAGGGCCTCAACTACACACACAACTTCACACAACGACCCCCTGACCCACACAACCTGCCTACCTTGCACACGTGTGAACTTATCATGATCCCACCAGCAGAAATGTTCTCACCATTGGGCAAACCCTCTGGCTGGCCCACTTGCAACCCCACATATGGTGACTTGCACGGGTTGCCCCTCGGATGGCTGTGCTCCCTGCTCAGAGCCACCTGCTTTGCCCATTCCAATCCTTTCACACCCAGACACTGCACACGCAGGGCACCTTGTGTCACCCACTGACAAGAGCTCTCCTTGCCCACAGGGACTTACCAAGGCCAGTTCACCAATGGCATGCGCCACGGCTACGGGGTCCGCCAGAGCGTGCCCTACGGGATGGCCGTGGTGGTGCGGTCGCCTCTGCGCACATCGCTGTCATCTCTGCGCAGCGAGCACAGCAACGGCACGGTGGCCCCGGACTCGCCCACCTCGCCAGCCTCCGACGGCCCGACGCTGCCCTCGCCGGCCATCCCGCGCGGTGGCTTCGCGCTCAGCCTCCTGGCCAGCGGCGAGGCGGCGCGCGCGCCCCGGGGCGGCCTCTTCCAGCGGGGCGCGCTGCTGGGCAAGCTGCGGCGCACGGAGTCCCGCACGTCCCTGGGCAGCCAGCGCAGCCGCGTCAGCTTCCTCAAGAGCGACCTGAGCTCGGGCGCCAGCGACGCGGCCTCCACCGCCAGCCTGGGCGAGGGCGCCGAGGGCACCGAGGATGCCGCGCCTTTTGAGGCGGACATCGACGCCACCACCACCGAGACCTACATGGGCGAGTGGAAGAATGACAAGCGCTCGGGCTTCGGCGTGAGCGAGCGCTCCAGCGGCCTGCGCTACGAGGGCGAGTGGCTGGACAACCTGCGCCACGGCTATGGCTGCACCACGCTGCCCGACGGCCACCGCGAGGAGGGCAAGTACCGCCACAACGTGCTGGTCAAGGGCACCAAGCGCCGCGTGCTGCCGCTCAAGAGCAACAAGGTCCGCCAGAAGGTGGAGCACAGCGTGGAGGGCGCCCAGCGCGCCGCAGCCATCGCGCGCCAGAAGGCCGAGATCGCCGCCTCCAGGTAGGCCGGGCCTGTCGGGCACAGGGGCCAGGCACGCTGTCTCAAGCCGGTTTCTGCTTCTTTGACATTGGGGGTTCCCTCATGACCTTCCTGGTTAATTGGAGGGGCTTCAGTAGATGGTGTCACTTGCCCGTCAGTCTGTCCAATCATCCATCCTTCTATGCACCCACCCACCCGCCCATCTACCCATCCACCCATCCATACTCTCATACATCCCCACTTCTGCCATCACCTGCTCCCTGGTTGACGTAACTCCTACATTCACCCAACCTTTCTAATACCCACCATCTCCAATCAACCATCCACGCACCCAGGGTCACAACCATTCAGACCTCCATCCAATCCCTCTATTCTTGTACCTTCTTTAACACCCACCTGACAACCCCTCTCTCCACCTAATACTTCCATCCATCCCACTACCTCCAGCCACTACACCTCTCCAACCTTCACCTGAACAACCACCAGGCAACCCTTTAGTCATCTGCCCTCCCCCACCTGTCCAACCGTCCATCCTTTTACTCACCCAACAATCCAGTTCTTCACCCACCCATCTCCACCCAGCCACCCAGCCACCCACACAACTGCCCAGACCTCTGTTCAGTCCCATGTCCATGCCCCATCCACCTGTCACCCATGCACTCATTACAGGTGAGTTAAGTGAGGTCAGAAAGCTAAGGTGATTTCTCCAAAATCACCCAGTTAGTGAGTGGTCTTCTGTCATCTGGCTCCACTCTCCGATCCAGCTTCACTTTCTACCATTCTCATCCTGGGCCTGGATGTTTTTCTTCTGTGCTGGTCACTTGGGCCTTTTGTTATTAGTCCCTCCTTCTGGAGGACTTGTGTTCACGCTGGTTTCTCGCCTGGATTGCTCCTCTTTCCTCCTGCTGCCCACTTACGTACTTTTGAGTTAGCCGTGGGGATAGCCATCTGGTGGCATGACAGTGATAAAAGGAATTTGCCTGTCCTGGTGCCCCGGGAGATCCTGTTGGTGGCCATTTGGGTCTGCTTTGGAGGTTGGGGCTCATGGCTCCCAGAGTTAAGCAGACTTAGAGAGAAATCCTGGTACTCCTGTCCTTTATAGCTCAAAGACCTGGGCACATCAGTTTGCCTGTATGAGTTCCAGTTTCCCAGGTGGAGTCACAGTTTCTTAGCTATATGTCCTTGGCTCATTTTATTTTCTTCTCCAACCTCAATTGTCTCATTTTAAAAAACGGGGTTGGTCTGAGGATTAAGAAAGTGAGGTCCCATAGTTCTCAGTCCTGTCGTGGGTGAGTTCCTCAGGAAGTAGATTCTGAGGTGGAGATCCAAGATGGCAGGATGTTCGTGGGGACCAACACCTGTGGGGAAGGGAAGGAAGCAGAACAGGGTAGAGGGAGACCCTGGGCAGTAATGAGATCTCCACAAAGGCCTATCCAACCACAAGGAGCGCTCTGCAGTGGAGATGACCTTCAAAGATGTCCCAGGTTGGGGTGACGGAACTGGGGCGTCACATCCTTAGCACAGATGCAGGTGATCCTCAAAAAAAGATCGAGATCAGGACTGGACTGCTCTCTTCAGCCAAGAGAGTACTGGAGAGGAACGACAGCTGGCAGCCCTCTGAGCAGTTGGCATGGGAGAAGTCAACCCTTCAGTCTCGAAGGGGCGTCAGGATGGCGCACCACAGGGTCCACTACAGTGCTGGACCAAGCTCCCGCTCCGTAGGTATCCCTAGCCATCGTCACCATTCATTCATTGACAGATGTGCAGACCAAGGCCAAAGAAAGTCTACCCAGACCACCTGGGAAGCAAGTGGGAGAACCAGGCTCCAGCCCCTTGCTTTCTGATCCTGAAGTTTTAACCTGCACATGTTGTTCCTTCTTAACTTTATAAGCTTTAAATCACCATGAATGTAAAAAGTTGAATCATAAGGGGGAAAGAAGTTAGGGGCAATTTTCTTAAGACTGCTTGGCTGGAGGCTACAATAGTTTGTCCCTCTAGATTCATATTGGAATTTAATTGCCATTTACTATAATAGTATTAAAAGATGAGACCCTTGAGAAGTAATTAGGCCAGAAGGACTTTGTCCTCGTGGGTGGAATCAATGCCATTATGAAAGGGTGACTTTTGACCTGTCGGTCCTTCCACCTTGTGCCACTTGAGGACCCTGCCCTCCTCCCCTCTGGGGGACACAGTGTGTGAGGCTCCATCTTGGAAGAAGATACTGTCCTCACCAGAAGCTGAGCTTGCCTTACCTTGACCTTAGACTTCTCAGCCTTTAGGACTGTTGGTTATAAATTATCCAGTTTCAGACATTTTGTTATAGTGTCCTAAATGGACTAAGAGGCAGGACCAGGTTTATGATCAGGTGACCTTATAATTTATTGTCTAATTCTGGACACTTTTATGAATCAAAGGAAGAACTTTGTAAAGCTTAAACTCTTATGTGGAATAATTTTAGATTTATAGACAAGTCACAAAGGTAGTACCAAGATTTCCCACATACTTTCCACCCCAATTTCTTCTCGTGCTGACTTCTTACATTGCCATAATATATTCATCAGGGCTAATATTGGCACATTACTCTTCAGTGAACTTCAGCCTTGATTAGAATTTTACTAGTTTTTTCATAATATCCAGGATCCTGTATTGCATTAAGTCCTCTCATCTCCTTAGCAGCCTCTGATCTGTGATGGTTTCTCAGTCCTTCCTTTCAGTTTTGAAGGTCTCCTGCTCAGGTATTTTGTAGAACGCTCTTTCATTTGGATTTGTCTGATATTTTTCTCATAATCAGACTGAGATTGTAGGTTCTGGAGTAGGCCACAGAATTAAGACGCCCGCTCACTGAATCGCACCAGGGCCACATGAAACCCACGTGACGTGCCAATGCCAACACGAGCCTTCATCACGTGATTCTGGTGGTGTCTGCCAAGAGTCCCTAATGTGAAGTTACCGTTTTCCCCTTTCTTTGCTGCATTCTTGGGAATCCAGGCATTAAGTTCAGCCCTGCAGTCAAGGAGAAGGGTCTGGAATGCAGCTTCACATCTTGGAGGGGATATCCACATATATTGTTTGAGATCTTCTGTATAGGAGATTTGTCCATTTTTCTAAAGAGAACTTTTTTTTTTCACGTTTTTGCAGTGTTGGGAATCGAACCCAAGGTCTTGCTCATGCTAGGCAAGCACTCTACCACCAAGCTAAATCCCAACCCATAAAGAGCACATTTTTAATAATTACAATGGGTGTTTATGGTTATGATATAGAAGCTGGGACTGTCCCAGACCACCCTGAGACGTGGGAATAGGAAAGAGCTTTGACTCTGGATTCAAGACCAGTCTGGCTCTTCTAGAACAGCTGTGTGATCTTGCCTAAGTTGGTTCACCACTGTGACCCCGGGATCCTCTTTTCTCGTACGATCGGGAGGAGGAGCTCATGATCATGAGCTCATGCCTGTTAAGTGCCCAGCACAGAGCAGCCAGCAGTAAAAACCACTGTTAGGATCTCGTGTTTGATTTTAAAGGCAAGGGAATCGAAGGCTGGAAAGGAGGGATTTCCCCCTTCCTCTCTCTACTGGGGCTCAATCTTGCCCCTCTCTGCCCCCTTACTTTTCCTGCATCCCTTCACCTTCCTGCCCATACCTGCACCCTTGAATGTGGAGGTGTTGGGCTCTCCCTGCTCAGAGGGTCACCGGGCTCTGGGCTGCCGGAACCTCAGGAGTGAGACATTGGTGTACCGGCTCTTGCACCCAGAGCTGCTGTGAGTGGAGCCCAGGGGAGGTCTGGAGTCCTGCATGTGACAAACGATCCCTGTGCCTTGGGGCTGGTGCCGCCCGTGTGGGGTGGCTCCGTGCAGATTCAAGCTCAGGCTGAATTCCCAATTAAGGGAGTCTTCAGTGAAGAGGAAACGCGGGATTGTGGCTCTTCCCCTTCCCTGGGGCTTTGGGGAGTGTCTTGGCCACAGAGGGACAGGAAGCGTCCCCAGCAGCTTCCTGGAGCCTGTGTGGCCTGGGATTCTCTCCATCCAGGCCTCCAGTGCTTGGCCCTGGGCTTGTGTCTCCAACTCAGTCTACGATCAGGACACCTTTCCTGGGAGAAGGGAGAAAGCAGACACATCTCATCCTTGAAATGGACCAGAGGTCGAAAAAGATTCTAGACTTGCATCTTCCAGTGTCCTAACCCCTTGTGCCTGTGACTGGGGAGGACTTGAAATGTGGCCGGTCTGAGTGTGTGAGACACACACTGGATTTCCAAGACCTAGTATGAGAAGAATGTGATCTATTAATATGTTGAAATGTTATACTTTAGACATATCGAATTAGAGAAGATATATTATTGAAATCAACTCCACCTGTTCCCTTTTACTTTTTTGAATGTGGTTACTAGAAACCATTTTAATCACCTACGTGACTTACATTGCATTTTTATTGGGTAGTGTTGCTCTAGATCCATCCAGGTCTTTGAAGATAGTCCAGCCCCGCCACTGATCAGTAGGGAAACCGAGGCACAGCAAGGCACGAAGACATAGCCACAGCTGCTGGGCGGTGGTGGGGGACTAGGTCCTTGCCTTCTGATTTCGCCATGGGGAACTCTTCAGTATGCCTCTTAAGGTCATGGGTGCTGGGTTGTAGAGTGAAGCTGGGACATTTGGAGAGGCGCCCGAACTTCTTTGGTTGTCACACCAACCCTGCTAACTGACTCCCTCCTGGAAGGAGCAGAGTAGGTGGCTAAGCCCAAGGCTCTCAGTTCCCTCATTTCTAAAGGGAGAAGAATGGTATTGACCTTGAAGTGTCTTCAGGGCTAAAGCAGAGCCTGCATATGCAGCTCTGAGCTGGGCCAGCAAGCAGGAAGCACTCAATCACTGTCAATGGCTATTGTCATTGGCTGGTATTCTTGTTGTGTCCCTGGTGGCGCTGGTGAGGGATATCCTTGGAGAGTTCTCAGTTACTCCAGGGTCTAACATTCAGAATGTCTCAGGGTTTGTGCCGGGGTGATGTCACTGAACTGCTCTGTCTTTTGTCCCCACGGACCCTCCCCACTTGCAGCTCCTCCCCAGGCTAGCCCTGAGAACTTCCAAGTTGAGTGCAGGGCTGGGGGTGGCTTTGCAAGTTACTGGGGACAGAACTTTTCCTTGTGCATGGGAGACCAGGTGGCCCAGTGGCCAAGAATTCAGGCTGAGGCATTGGACAGCCCAGCATTGAATCTGGGTTCAGCCTCTTGGAAGCTGTGTGATCCTAGGCAAGTCTGCACCTCTCTGGGCCTTATTTTCCTCTCAGACA
The DNA here is from genome assembly GCA_020662805.1 of Glaucomys volans. Lineage (NCBI taxonomy): Eukaryota > Metazoa > Chordata > Mammalia > Rodentia > Sciuridae > Glaucomys > Glaucomys volans. The sequence goes on from JAJEJO010001254.1 coordinate 968,887, forward strand.
GGAGGTAGAGGCTGTTACTAGGAATCAGGCCTCTTTGTGCATGGACCTTCGAGTCTCCCCTGAGATCGAAGCCACCTGGGGGATGGCCTTCTCTTCTGTCACTCCATGCAATGTGTTTTCCAAACTTCCACCTCCTGGAAGCCACGCTCCCGACTTTGGTTACATCCATATCACCCCCTGCTCCTACTTAGGTCCTCAATCTTCATCTTTTAACCAATTACTTAAAAACACCTGAGTGTTCTTATTGAACAGGAGGGCGTTCTAGTCACCCTTGTGAATGCGGAACCCATGTCCTGGGATGTTCTGAAAACAAAACAGGGTCATTCAAATCCTAGGCAGGCTGTTGATGGCTGAAGGCGCTGAGGCTGAAGACTGTTTTTGCTGAAGAGACCCTGGCAAGAGGTTGGAGGTTTGAAAGAGCTTTAGCCACCTGAGCAGAACTTTCTCCTCCACTAGTAAGAAGAATGGAACCGCAGGGCACGGTAGCACCTGCCTGTAATCCCAGCAACTCCAGAGGCTGAGCCAGGAGGATTGCAAGTTCAAGGCCAGCAATCAGTGAGGCCCTAAGCAGCTCAGTGAGATTCTCTCTCAAAATAAAAAATGAAACAGGCTGGGGATGTGGCTCAGTGGTAAAGTGCCTCTGGGTTCAGTCCCCACAATCACACACGCACAAAAAGAATGGATTTGATGCCATTTCAAGTTGTGACTTCACACCGCCCACACCTGTTTCTACACCCGGCTACCCCAGGAGGGGGGCTTGGCCCTGGCTGAGGTCCAAGGGGAGGTCTTGGTGACCGCCCATGTTTGAGCTTGCTTTTTAAATTTTTATTTAGGTAACACCAACATAGTTCTAATTTCTGAGAGCCAGGCATGAGTCTAAGGTCTAAGTAATATATTGTTATTTTATACAATTCTTCAGCAGACCTAGGGAGAAGGTCTTATTATTCCCATTTTACAGATGGAAGCTGAGGCACAGGCAGGGTAAGTGTCTCAAAACAGTCACAGGTGGCAGCGCCATGGCAGAGCTGTGGGGTCGAAGGCAGGTGGGCTGGTCAGGAATGTTCTTCGCTGCCTCCTGACCTTAGCTGGTCTCCTTCCACGAGCTCTGATTAGCACTTGCTCAGTGCGGGGCCTGTGCTGAGGCCCTGGGCGCACGAGTGGATTATCAGGGCCACCGTCCTCCAGGGACTCACAGCCTCGTGGTATTGACAGACAGGGATTGGAGATGGTGGGTGGTGAAATAAAGGGAGGAAGAAGCTGAAAGTGGGGTCCCAAAACCCAGGGTGGTGGTGGGGAACTCCCTGCAGGCGGCCACCTCTGGTCAGGTTCATCGGTAGGGGAGGAGGGAAGGTCATTCCAGGAGGCACCAGGATGTGCGACAGCAGGGAGGTGGGAGTGTGTGTGGCATATTTTGGGAGCAGTGAGTCACTGAGAGCGCTGGAGGGGAGGGGAGATTAGAGATGAGGCCGCATGGCCGCGCAGGCCAGGTCAGCTTCCCAAGCCAGGAGCAGGAGCCGAGCGCGGGCCTGATGCTGCCAACTGAACACCATGCGAGGGGGGTCTTTGTATAAGGAGGTCAGACTGTGTCTCGCTTGCTAGAGGGTGGGTGGTAGGACCCAGGGGCCTGGGGAGGGTCTGCCACTTCCTGGCTGTGGTCAATGACCGCCTACAGGATCAGGGACTGAGTATCAGCACAGCTTTTGATTTTTCAAGAAAACTAGAGATTAGTGTTGTGACACTCAATCTTCCCTTTTTTGGCTTTTTATTATGGAAAAAATTAAACATACATAAAAATAGACTGGTGTCATGAAGACTCATGTACTCATGAACTTGGTGAGCAATTTTGCCCTATTTGCTTTATCTTTTATATACAACATTTTTTTTTCTGAACTAATCTGTGTTAGTTAGATTTTAATGGCTGTGACCAAAATACCAGACCAGAACAATTTTTTTTTTTTTTTGGTACTGGGGATTGAACCCAGGGGCACTCTACCACTGAGTCACATCCCCAGCCCTAGTTTGTATTTTATTTAGAGACAGGATCTCACTGAGTTGCTTAGGGCCTCGCTAAGTTGCTGAGGCTGACTTTCAACTCACAATCCTCCTGCCTCAGCCTCCCAAGTGCTGGGATTACAGGCATGTGCCACCGCGCCCGGCTGACCAGAACAATTTAAAGGGAGGAAACATTTAGTTTGGGTTCCCAGGTTTTGAGGTTCAGTCCATGGTTTGTTGCTCTGCTGCTCTGGGCTGGATGTGAGGTGGTATATTCTGGCAGAAGTCATGGCAGAGGAGTACCAAAAAGCAGAGAGAGAAAGGCAGAACCAAGGGACAAGATATAACCCCCAAGGGCACATCCCCAGTGACCTCCTCCTCTAGCCACGCCTTTCTGCCTACATTCACCATCTGGTACAGCAGCCCTTTCAAATGTATTAATCCACTAAGTGGATTACTCCACTGGTTAGGTTACATACTCATAATCTAGTCATTTCACTCTTGAACATTAACACAGGAGCTTTTAGGGAACACCTCATATTCAAAGCATAACAAGTCTACAGTAAACTCCAGATATTATGAAAGAATTCATAATAATTCCACATAAATGATTTCTTTCTCAATTTTTTTTTTTTTTGGTATCAGGGATTGAACCCAGAGGTGCTTTATCAATGGGCCACATCCCCAGCCCTTTTAAAAGCATTTTAAAAATTTTGAAACAAGGTCTTGCTAGATTGCTTAGAGCCTCACTAAGTTGCTGAGGATGGCTTTGAACTTGAGATCCTCCTGCCTCAGCCTCCTGAGCTGTTGGGATTATAGTCCTGGGCCACTGTGTCTGGCTTTCTCAGTTTTATCCAATATATTTCACACCTGGTTTGTTCAAATGGGAAATGGTCTCCCTGTGGTTTTGACTTGCATTTCCTAATGGCTCACGATGTTGACTTTCTTTCCTTGAGCTCACTGGCCATTCGCATATCTTCTTGGAGAAGTGTATATTCCAACTTTCTACCCATTTTTAAATTGGGTTGTCTTTTTTATTATCAAGTTGTAAGACTTCTTTATCAATGCCGAATGCAAAGTCACTTCAGATATGTGCTTTGCCATTTTTTCCCATTCTGTGGATCATCTTTGCACTTTCCTGATGGTGATTTTTTTTTTTTGCGGTGCTGGGGGTTGAACCCAGGGCCTGTGCTTGCGAGGCAGGCACTCTACCAACTGTGCTATATCCCCAGCCCCCTGATGGTGATTCTTGAGTACTAAAGTTTTAAATTTTGATGAAGTCCAGTTTAATCTATTTTTCTTCTGATACCTATGTTTTTCGTGTCATGTCTGAGAAAATACTGTTTATTCCAAAATCTTCTCCTGTATATATTTTTTTCTAAGTATTTTATAGTTTTTGGCTCCTACGCTGAACCCTGTGGTCTGAGGTGATTTCTGTCGATGATCTGGGGTGAAGTCCGATTTCTTTCTTTTGCTTGTGGATTTGGAGTGTTCCCAGTACTGTTTGTTGAAAAGACCATTCTTTCCCCCATTTTTTCTTGGCTACCTCATCAAACAATCAAGCCATCGTAACTGTGAGGATTTATTTCTGGACTCTTGATTTGATTCCATTGATTTCTGTATCTGGCCTCTGCCAGAGGCTGCTCTTCATCACTATAGCTTTGTACTGTTTTTTTTTGGCGGGGGGACCGGGATTGAACCCAGGGGCACTCGGCCACTGAGCCACATCTGCAGCCCTATTTTGTATTTCATTTAGAGACAGAATCTCACTGAGTTGCTTAGCGCCTTGCCTGTGCTGAGGCTGGCTTTGAACTCATGATCCTCCTGCCTCAGCCTCCCAAGCCTTTGGGATTACAGGCGTGTGCCACCATGCCTGGCTTGTATTAAGTTTTGAAACTGGGAAGCGTGAAACCCTGACTTGGTTCTTTCTCAGGATTATCTAGGATATCTTCAGTCTTTTCCATTTCTACATAGAGTTTAGCATCAGATGGTCAATTTCTGCCCGAGGGGGGTGGCAGTTGAGATTTTGATAAGGATTTTGTGGAATCCGTTGATCATTTTGGGAAATATTGTGATTTTAACAATTTGACGTCTTCCAATCTATGGACAATCCAGTTCGATTTCTTTCAGTAATCTTCTGTCGTTTTCAGTGTACAATTTTTACACTTCTTCTGTTAAGTTATTCCTCAGTGTTTGGTTCTTTCTGTTGTAAGTGTGGCAGGGCTTTGGAGTGGGAGAAGGGGCCGGTGACATCAGTAGGAAGCTACCCAGGGCTTGGGTTTCCAGAAGTGTCGAACTGTCCTCCTTCTGTTCTTCTTGTTTTATTTTTTATTGGAGGAAAGAGGCAGTTGAGGTGGGAGTCTGCCGAGCTGGCAGCTATGGGACCACATGCACCTTAGGTTGGGGGTGCGGTGGGCAGAGGAAGGGAAGGGTGTGGGAGGAGATGCACAGAGACGGGCAGCGGCGAACCCCGGGTCACCCAGCACATTTTCCTCCTGCACAGGCAGAACATTGTCAGCAGTTGAGCTCGAGCCCAAGAATCCTTTGCTTTCTTGTTTTCTCACCACAATCCCACTCGGGAGAGGCCACTGTGGCAAGAACGGGTCAGTGGAGCAGGAGCGCTGGACCATGCGAGGAGCCCTGGGGGCTCAGCAACCCTTGCAGCCTTGCCTGTCTCCCAGGATCACACAAGGTCCTGGGATGATGGTTCGCACTGGGTGGCATTAAGTGAGGATTTAGTAGGTGGCAGGCTGAGTCAACCCATCTAACAGAGGCACAAAGGGATTTTTTTCAAACGTGCCCAGAGTCACAGAGCTGGTAAGGGACAGGGCTGATTCTGACCCCGGCGTCTGCTCCCTTGGCCACTGTTATCCATGTAGTTGTTTTGGCCGCAGGGCTGGTCTGCTTCTTAGAATAGGGAGTTTCTCTGTCTCTCTCTTTTCTTCTTTTGCTCTTTTTAACACTGCTATAAATAGCGTACTTGTTAAAAGTCAAGGAAGATTCAAATAATAAAAACGTAATAAAATCCCCGTCTTTGGTCACACTTCTCAGGTGACATGGTTCACCTGAAGAATTCTTCCGCTTGCCTCCTCTGCTTTGGTCTGTGGCTTGTGTTTTTCCTAACTCGAGCTGCAGCTTAGCTTTCTGACTTAATGTTGGGGCGCCTGTTCATCGTATGCACATAGGTCTGCCTTACTCTTTCTGGTGGCTGCAGAATATCTCAAAGTTTGGGATGCCATGATTTCTTCAACCAATCTCTCTGGGTGGAGAAGGAACCATTCTATCTTTTCATGACCACAAATGAGGCCACACTGAGCGTCCAAGGACCAGTGTCTTTGTTCACAGACTGGTTAAAGGGATGACCAGGCGACTTTTCCTTCCAGGGACATTGGAACACCATTGGCTTAAGTGGGAAATACGGAAGTCCCTTATCCACAGAGCTACTTTCCAGACCCCCAGTGGGTGCATGAGACTGCCTTTTCCCTCTGCCTCATGCCCGGGATAAAGCTTAATTTATGAATTAAGCACAGTAAGAGATTATCAACAACGAATACCAAATAAAACAACTCTAACAATATACTATCATAGAAGTTATTTTAAACTTATGAATTGCTCTTTTCGGAATTTTCCATTTAATATTTTTGGACTGTGGTTGACCTTGGGTAACTGAAGCTGGAAAGTGAAACTACAGATAAGCGGGAACTACTGGGCCAGGTCAGCCACCTGAGTCTCTGCAGGGAACTGACTCCTGACGTTCACTGTCAAATGCATCCAGTGGACTCTCTCCCCATGGGGTCCACAGTACCTTTGAATGGATGAACATAAACAAAAAGCAGAATTCTAAGTTACCCCTGTTCCGCGTCCCACACCACCCACCAACATGGTTAACAAAGATTTAAATGTTCGTTGCAAGAAAGACGGATGTACATTTATGGGTTAAATTCCTAGAGGTGGATTTTCTGGGTGGAAAAGAATTTTATATATTTATTTATTTTGGTACTGGGACTTGAACCTGGGGGTACTTTGGCACTGCGCCACATTCCAAGCCCTTATTTTTTATTTTGAGTCAGTATCTTGCTAAGTTGCTTAGGGCCTCACTAAGTTGCTGAGGCTGGCCTTGAACTTTCCAACCTCCTGCCTTAGCCTCCCAGTCACTGGGATTACAAGTGTGTGCCACATGCCCCCTGCGTTGTAATTATTGTGAGGACCCCCGCTGACCTCCCAGAGGGTTGCTCCAGATACAG
>JAJEJO010001255.1:0-25023 GCA_020662805.1 Glaucomys volans
AATTTTTAAATTAAAGTCCATTCTTGAATTGGACATAACTTTCCTCTGTTCACATGTGAACATACAACCAGTGTAACTCTACATCAGGTACAACCACAAGAATGGGACCTTATACTCCATGTATGTATAATATGCCAAAATACATTCTACTGTTATGTATAACTAAAAAGAACAAATTTTTTACAAAATAAAGAATGTTATTAGAATTTTAACAGGGATGCCAGCAACACACCTGTAATCCCAGAGACTGGCTAGGAAGAGGAAAGAAAATTATTAAGTTCATGGGCAGCCTGAAAAACTTAATAATACCCTCAGTAAGTTAGACTCTGTCTCAGATTTTAAAAACAAAGTGGAATGGGATTTAGCTCAATGTTAAAGTATTCCTGGACTCAATCCCCAACAGCAAAACGAAAATTTTAAAAATGAGTTCATTATTTAAATAAATAAAATAAAATAAAATATAATAAATTAAAATAAAATAAAGAGAATATAGGGATTATATTAAGTGTATAGATCACTTTGGCTAGTCTGGGCATCCCTAATAATATTAATCATTCCAATCTATAAATACCAATTGTCTTTCCATTTTTCTGAAAATTTCCTTTATCAATGTTTAATAATTTTCATTGCATAATTAATTTTTTTAATTTATAAGTATTTCATTTGTTTAGTCTTTGTTTCAAATGTGAGATTGTTTTGTTGCTTTCTCTTTTCATAGGTTGCATACAAATGCCATTGGTTTTTCAATATTGATTTTGTATTCTGTGCCTTTGAATAATTTATTATTTCTAACAGTTTAAGAAATCTTTAGGGTTTTCTATGTATGTGATCATATTGTCTGCAAATAATAATAAATTTATTTTTCCTTTCCAAAAAAAGTACTTTTTTGTGATCTGCAATATTAGGATCCTCATTGCACATTCACACTCAGGGGGCTTTGAAGGGTAAAGTGATCTGCCCACTGGGCACAGGGAATTAGGATCTCAACAAGTGAATTTTAGAGGAGAAAAATCTTCAGTCCATTAACAGAATGAACAGGCCACAAGGACAAGGACCAGGTACCTGGGACACAATAGATGATCAATAAATATTTGGGATCCACACACACACACAAAAATGATAAATGTTTAAGGAGATGGGATGCTAATGATCATTTTTGATTTGATCATTGTATGGTGTACACATTTGGTGTTATCACAGTACTTATATGTATAAAATAGGTCAATTAAAAACAATCTTTAAGATATCATGTCATGTGCAAAGGGGAATTTGATTTCTCCTTTTCCAATTTGGATTCCTTAATATTTCTCTGGTTCACCTGCTTTTGCCTTGACTTCCAGTATTATGGTGAAGAGGAATGAGTGGGCCCCTTTTCTTAATCCAGATGTTAGAGGTAAATTTTCCATCCTTTCCCCATTCAGTATGCTGTTACCTGCAGGACGTCATTGTCGTCTTTATTGTTGAGGAATATTTCCTCTTTACCTAATTTGTTGTATTTTACTGTAAAGGGGTGATGAATTTTATGTCCCTTCTCAATCTATGGAGCTGACCAGATAGTTGCTGCCATTCCTTCTGTTGACAGGAGTTTCCACATTTATTGATTTGATATGTTGAACCATCCTTGCATTTCTGTGATACATTTCCATTGATCATGCTGTAGGCTCTATTTGATGTACTGGTGGTTTTTGTTTGCTGGTATTTTTATCGAGGACTTTTGCATTTATCTTCAACAGAGATATTGCCCTATGGTTTTCTGGGTGCTTCTCTGGTTTTGATACAAGGGTAATTTTGACCTTATAGACTGGGGTGGGGTCTTTGATTTATTTTCAGAAAAGCTTGAGAAGACTTGTATTAGCTCCTCAACTGCTTGGGAGAAATCAGAAGTGACAAAGTTGAGACCCAGGCTTTTCTCAGCGAGGAGGAATCTTATTACTGACCCTTTCTCCTCACTCCTTACCAGGCATTCAGATTTCTATTTCTTCCTGTTTCAATCTTACATCTCTTTCACCTCCATCATGGTCCCAAAGATGCTGATGAACATCCAGATGCACAGAAAGTTCATTACTTAGGAATTCCATACCACCCAAGTGTGTGTTTTCAGTTTTGAGATCATGGACAAGTTAGTTCTTACTGTCATGGCCTGTGAGCACTTGGTGGCCATCTGCCACTCCCTGCATTACCCTGTCCTTATGAGCTCCAGGCTCCATGACTGACCTGCTCATCAGTGTGCTGTGAGTTCTTCCTGAGAGTCTGGCTGGGTTGCAGCTTTCTTCCTGCACAGACATGGATATCCTGCGCTATTTCTCTAAACTGCTCAGGTGCTCAGCTTTCATGTTATGATTTCTTCAACAGTAACATCATGCTCCTCATGGTGGCAAGTGTCATGGGCTTTACTTCTCTTGCTGGGGTTCTTTCCTCTTATTCTAAAATTGTGGCTTCTGTCCTGCAGATCTCAAAAGCAGGGAGTAAGTATAAAACTTTCTCCACCTGAGCTCAGCTCCACCTGGTCACATGCTTCCTGGACAGGGGTGTTGCCCAGTCCTGTGCACCCTGGTCTCTCCCCTGGTGAATCCCTTTATCTACAGCCTGAGGGACAGGGTCATGAGGAGGGTCCTGCACTTCTGTGCAGTCTTTGATCTTATGGCGACAGCAACACTGACCCTGTGACTGGACAAGTGTGACCGAGGGTGATGGAACAGGGCTCTTCCTGCTTTGGACTCTGCGGCTTTCCTGGTTGGACTCCAGTGCAAATGCTTGATTACCGTGCTTAGTGGCCATTTTCAAATATTTTTTAAGGTGGTCTTCATGTCTTTTTCCCATCTTGCATTTTTCTTCTCAATTCGTAGGAGGATGTAAATTCTTTACCAGGTATGTGTGCAAGTGTGTGACTCTTTCCAGTCTATGGCTTCCTTTTCCATTCTGTTCATTGAGTCATTTGAGGAGCAAAATTTCACAATTCTGATGAAATCCAATTTTTGTCATTTAAAACAATATTTTCTGTCATTATTAGTGCATTATTTTTATGTGTAATATTGGGGTTCACTTTGACACAGTCGAATGGGCATGGAATATAATTTGCTCCACATCAGTCCCCAGGGCTTCACATTTCCCTGCACTCCTCCCTCTCCTATTCTCCTTTTCTATTACTGGGCTTCTGTTTACTTATAATTAGTGCTCTATAAATAGACAGCAATTGAAATTCACGGTGCATATTCATATGTGTTCCTAGCATAATTTGCTCAATTTTATTCCACCATTCCTCCCTCTTCCTGTCTCTCTGCCCACCCCTAAACCTGTTCCTCTTCTCCACTGATCTCCCTTCCATTTTCACGGGTCCCTCCTTTGTTTCCTTATATTGCTCTAGTTTCTGAATGTGAGAGAGAAAATTCCACTCTTGACTTCCAGGTCTCAATTATTTCACTTACCATGATGTTCTCTAGTTCATCCATTTACAAGCTAATGCCATTATTTACCCTTCTTTATTACTGAGTAAAGCTCCACTGTATGTGATACCATATTTTCTTTATCCATTCATCTGTTGATAGGCATCTATGTGGTTCCATAGCTTGGCTAATGTGAATTGTGCTGCTATGAATGTTGATGTGGCCTTGTCATTGTAGTATACTGATTTGAGATCTTTTGGATATATACTAAGGAATGGGATAGATGGATCATGTGGTGGTTCCATTCCTAGTTTTCTGAGGAATATCCATACTTCTTTCCAGGGTGTTTGCACTCATATGCAGTCCTTGCAACATCATAAAAGTGTATTTCCCCCCACATCCTTGCCAGCATTTATTATTCTTTTATATTCTTCATACTTATCATTTTGATTGGAGTAAGATGAATTCTCAATTTTTTTTTTCATTTTTGATGTCACAGACTGCATTTTGATTCATTGTACACAAATGAGCTACCACTTTTCATTTCTATGTTTGTGCACAATGTAGATCATCTCATTTGTGTAAACATACATGTACATAGATTAATGATGTCTGTCCCTGATTAGTGGGGATGTTAGACATTTTTCTTCTATTTGTTGGCTATTTCTATTTCTTCTTTTGAGAATTGTCGGTTTAGTTCTTTTGCCCATTTATAATTTGGTTAGATGAGAGTTTTGGTGTTATGTTTCTAGACTTCTTTATACATTGTGGATATTAATCCCTTGTCTGAGCAGCAAGTGACAAAGATCTTCTCCCATTCTGTAGACTCTCTCTGTACAGTTTCCTATGCTGTGCAAATGATTTTTAATTTGATGCTTTCCCACTTACTGATTCTTGATTTTATTTCTTGTGCTTCAGGGATTTTGTGAAGGAAGTCAGTGCCTGGGCTCATATTCTGGAGCATTGAACTTGTGTTTTCTTCTAGCTGTTGCAAAGTTTGTGGTCCTATTCTTACGGTGTCTACCTACCTCGAGTTAAATTTTGTGCAGGGTGATAGAAGTGAAGCTTCACTCTTCTACATATGGAAATCTATTTTTCCAGCGCTATTTGTTAAAAAGGCTGCCTTCTCAGATGAATTTAGGTAATTTGCAGGAAAATAGATAGAATCATTTTGTTAATCAAAATAAGCAAATTCAGAAAGTCAGGAGGGCACGTATTTTCTCTCAAATGTGGAAACTATAAAGGAAAAATCAAAAGAAAGGTCAGGGGGTCTCAGGAAAATTAATGAGTGATCAGTAGATTAGAAGAAAGGGACCAGAACGAGGGAGGACGGAAGGGAAAGGAGAAATGCAGGTGAATGATATTGGACAAATTCTATTGTTCAATTCTGGACATGTATCTGTAACAACAAATCCAACCACCATGCAGAGCTATAATGCACCCATATAAACTATGGGGGTGACTTCTTCTCTCCAATGTATATTTTTGGTACCATTGTTGAGTATCAGATGACTCTATCTATGGGGTTTGTCTGTTTCATCTCTTTACCGCCATTGCTCCTCGTGTCTGCTTTGGTGCCAATACCATGCTGTTTGTAGCAACTATTGAATAAGAAGAGTCAATGGTCAGGTAATTAGGGCACCAGGCCCCAATTAAGGTCTTGATTAATACATTAAAATTGTGCATTTTGTATAGGATACAGTTTGACTTTTTAATATGTATATATAATATGCACTGATTGTAAGTGCAAAAGGACAGATGCAGACCACAACAGATTCAGAGAAGCCTTTATACATTTGGAGACGTGGGCACCATTGGGGCTCATTTTCTGGATGCAAAATTGTCCATCAGATACAGAGGGAATTTTGGCTTTATGAGGACAATTAACAATGAGGACAATTTAATCATTGGAAGCTGTGCATGTGCAGTTTGGGCAATTAGAGTCTAGCATATAGATTATGAGGGTGAAAGTTGAAATTCATTGTCTGGGAAGATAGGAGTCCAAATCCCAAGTAATGAGTACTTAAATCTCACCCATTATTTTACTTTCTCTGAGATCCATTGTTTCCCAGAGTTTCAATATTTGCTATGCCTCCATTTAGGACTAATTTGCCATGGGGGAAGACCAAAGTTTCAGGGCCTAGCATTCAGTATCCACCCCTTTCCCCCAGGGCCCACCATTACCAGGAAAGGATTTACTGGGAGGTCAATCCCCAGCTAGTTTTCCCTTTCCCCTCTCGAGTTGCATTGTCCCTCTATTTCTCTTCAGGGGCTATCTTGCAGGAATATTTTTTCCATAACCTATCACTGTTCAAATCAGGGTAATTAAAATTTCCATTCCCTTATCATTATTTTGTGTTTGGAGCCTTCAAGCTCCACTCTGCTAGTTATTTATACAATATATAATAGGTTATTGAAAACCATAGTCACCCCATTGTGCTGAAGGAAACTAGAACATATTCCAGTCAACTGTGCTTTGGTGCCCATTGTCCTACCCCTATATCTGCCTCCCTACCACCCCTACCACCTGGTTTTAATCCCCATGGACAAGTCATCTGAGGATGAAGAGACAAATAATCAAGTATAATGCCATGTCCACCTACCTGTTAGTTAAATAATTTAAGAACCATAAAAGGGGCAAGTGTCTCAGCTTGGCTTTGATGGCAATATCTCAGATCCTACCACCTTCATATAAAGAGAGAGGAGTTCACCCCACATTACCTGTGGGCTGCAGGCTATCTGGATCTGACCAGCAGTGCTCTGCTCCATGTGCATCATCATTTGCGGAACACAGCTGAGGAACACCCCTAGGCAAGAGGTGCTCATCTTCCTAACAGTGAGGAAGATGGGAGAAGTGACAGTGCCTCTCACAGTGCCTCTGCACGACATGGACCCCACATTCTATTAATTAATGCATGTCACATGTATCAATTGGGTTCTCTAGAGAAACCAAACCAACAGAAGATAGATTGATGGATAGATGATTGACAGATAAAGATGGAGACATAGCTACAGGATTGACTCACACAATCACAGAGGATAGGTATCTCTACAGTGGCTTCTGCAAGTTGGAGACCAGACACACAGATCACTCAGTCCTAGAAGCTGGAACCCTCAAAACTAGGTAGAGAAATAGCTCAGCCCCCAGTTCTAGGCTCAAAGCCCGAGAGCTCCAGAGATGCTGGCTCCAGTCCCTGATGACAACTGCTGAAGAATCAAAAGTCTGATGTTTGACAGCAGCAGCAGAGAGAAGGAGCCCTGCTCCCAGAGGAAGAAACAGAGTCTCCCCCTTCCTCCACTTTCAGTTCCATCCAGGGCTCAGGCGATCACATGGTGTGGTTCACATCCAGGGTGGGTCTTCCTCACTCAATGTGCAGACCCCCACAGCACTCTTCCCTGGAAAGATTGCTCCAGACACACCCAGAAGGAATTTACCAACCCTCCAGGCATCCCTAAAGCCAGTCAAGTTCACACCCAAATTTAGTCATCCTCTCATCAGAGTCCAGAGGCCCTCAGGGGACAAACACTCATATCCAGTGAGGTTCTGTTATGGCCCAAAGTGGTGGGCCAGGTGACACACTCTTCCTACAGAAAAGAAGAGTTATGAGCAATTGTGAGATATCAAACAGATGCTAAATGAGGCAGAAAGAGAAAAAGACATTTTAGATGACATCAAAACTTATGAATCACAAGCTCCATATTTACAAAAAAGGGAATGAGGATGGGAAAAATCATTTGACCCCACCAGAAACAGCTTTGCAGATCTTCCCAAGAGCAGAACACAGTGAATCAGCTTAGAAGAGGCTGAAAATCCTTACTGTGCCTACTTGGATCTCTCATGAGTGGGTCAGAGATGGTGGCCATGAGTCCAAGCAGCATAGGGTGGGTGGTGGACTCAGGGTCTGAGCTGCCTGCCTGGGTCCTGGGACCACATCTCCTCCATCACCACTCACGGTCTCCCAGGAGCAGGTCAATGCTGGACTCACTTCCTGTGCCAGGAGACCCTTGTGATGTCACAGTGACCTGAGCCAATGAGGAGCAAGGTGAGGGTCAGATGGCTGTTGTCTGTGGAGCATCTGTTCTGGGCAGGTCATTTCCTGTGAGCTTTAAACTACAACTTAGTCCACACAGAAACTCCATGAAGAAGGGGGAATCCACCAAATCTTTATATAAGGAACCAAAGTCTGTAGGTTTGATTTCCTGTTATGGAGGACAAATACAAGATGGAAGTGTGAACTTGTTCAGCCAGAAGCTGAGCTACTGACCACCTGAGATCAGAACTGAAGTGGTTGGAGGTGGTCGTGGTAGAGAAGTCCTTGGAAAGCCTGCACTTGACTCTGACATCGGACAACAGCCTTGGTGCTCAATAATGGAACCACCATGTGATCTGGTAATCCCACCACTGGATACTCATCCAAAATGAATGAAATTGGTATTTCATACATATTTCCATGTCCATATTCTTTGAAGCATTATACAAAAGAGCCAACATCTCTATTCCTCCTAAGGATCCATCAACAATGAATGAAAAAAGGAAATATGGCACATATAAACTATGGAATATAATCATGACATCAAAATTGATGAAATCCTGTCATGCATCCTGTCATGAAATTAGGCAGATGCAGAAAGACAAATGTCATTTGACCTCATTCAATATGCAGAATATAATTTTTGGGTGGGGTGTATTGGGGATTGAACCCAGAGGTAATTTATCACTGAGCCACATCCCCAGATTTTTTATTATTTCTTTTGAGACATGGTTTCACTAAGTTGCTTAGGACCTTCCTAAATTGCTGAGGATGGACTCAAACTTGTGGTGCTCCTTCCTCAGCCCTGGGATTACAGGTGAGCACCACCATACCCAGCAGAATCTAAAATTTCACAGAACTGAAGATCAGAATATTAGTGAGGAGGGGTGGGTGGGTTTTGGGAGGGGAGGTTGGGAAATGTTGGTCAGAGGATACAATATTTAGTTGGGAGGGATAAGTGATAAGAGATCGACTACTGCACATTGTGGTGAACACATTTAATAGATTGACTCTTTAAAAGTACCAAGAGTGGATATTGAGTGTGCTCACCACAAAATAACAACTATGTGAAGTAATATGTAGGTTAATGAGTTAAATTTAGTCATTCAAATATATATACATACATATACACATCCAAACATTATTATTTATTCCATAATTGAATACAATTTTACCTATTAAAAAAGAGTGGTTGATATTAACTGGACATTGGTTACAAATGCTCAGTTTCTGCCAAACTGACCATCCAAACCATAATCTGCATTCAGACCAGATCCCTGAGTGATATTGGAGAAATTCTAGTCTGGAAAATTCTTTCTCAAACTCCCCACTATTGACTTTGGTACTAGATAGTACTGTGTTATGCTACTCTGCAGAATGCTGGTCAGCATCCCTGACCTCAGCCCACCAGGTGCAGCACCAACTCCCCAGTTAACAACACAAAATCTCTCCAAACATGCCGGTGTCTCCTGGAGGAATCATCACCCTGGTGGAGGAGCACTGCCCTGGAGCAGAACAGGGAATGCCTTGGGTAATATCATTATTAATCAGTTCAGAACACTGTGAGGAGCACTTAATTTCTCTCTTCCCTGTTTGTGAAAATGCATGGCAAGTCCCAAATACTACAGACAAATGCAAATATTTAATCACAAGGATTGCAAGATTCTACCTTGAGTACACAGTACACAAAGTATCAAGTATATCTCATATTAAATGTTTCACAAATAGTTAATGACAATGCTTATTTTGTGTTCTGAGCATGAAACTCCTAACTCCTTTGCAAAAAGCATCATAAAGCCCAGAGTTGTAGCAATTTCTAATGGTTTTATACCAATGAACTCAGTTCTCTCCCTTGAAGAAGAGGGGATAGAAAATTTCTGAAGATATCAGGAGCTGTATCTCCTCTGCAGGCAAGGGCTTTGGAGCCCCAATTAGTCAGAAACCTCAGGCTTTGGAGAACATGGTAACTGAGCAATGGCAGGAGTTCTGAGGAGATCAGACTTCCAGAGGGCAGGAGGTTTCATGGAGAGAGTTAAAAAGATCAGATTCACCTGATTTCTAACCTGCTCTCTTGAGAACATGGAATAAGGAGGAAATTTTTTTTCCTGCTCAGATAAAAGTCCATAGGGAAGTCATATGCTCAGGGGACAGAGTAATGAGAAAACATGTCTCTGATGAGCAGGACAGGGAGCTATAAATAGATGCTCCGGTGACATCCCACAGAGAGTAAATCAGCACCTCACTCCTTCCTCCTCTCTTGTCTGGGGACAGAGCTTCAATCTCAATCCTTAACCATCCAGACCAGAATCCAGACGTCCACATGGAGACCTTCTTCCCAGAGGCCCCATCTGGTTGACTTTTAAGACCCCAGCAGTTTCTTCAGGCATGAGTTAGCAAGAATAAAAGTTAACAAAATTTACCTAAGGTGCCTGAGAACTAAGCCAGCTCAGAGTAGAGCAGAGAGTTACTGTGTGTGTTTTCTTGCCTAATTTGAAATTTGCTTCCTATGTTTAAAAAGAGCAGTGTTTTTTAGACTCTGTAATGCATGCAGAGATCCCTGTTGACAATTCTGTGATGGAAGGATAGTTGGACAAGATGGAATGAAGAAGTGTTATTAGCAATCTCACATAAAATTGGAACACATCCAAAGAGCTTTGCAGCTAAGGAGTTAGAAAACTGAGTATTAGGTGTGGAGGGATGTGCAGGGATGACTTTCTTCTCTTTTTTTTAACATGAAGTATATTTGAGCCTGTTTCTTTATTCACTCTAGGATTAGACTAATGGATTGCTTACCAACATCCCCTTGCAACAGGAGCTTGTGAGACAGGCATCTCACAGTATCTTCACTCAGGCTGGGCACCCGCATGACCAAACTAAGTTTTATCTGCCAGGCCAGAGGGAAAACTAAATTGCTTTATGCTGCAATGCTTTCATTGTTACTGAGGTTGAAATTACTTGGGGATTTATTAGCCATTGTCTTACTCTTTGCAATTCCAAATTGCTTGTGCAATTCATTGTTTTTTTTAATCAGATCTCAGCGTTTTATCTTGTGATTTCATTTTTTTCCAAAAAATAAAATAAAATTGTGGTTTCTTTTTTTTTTCCTCCTAAGTTTGTTGCTTGCCATTTAGTGTTTCTGTATATACATAGATATATCTGGGGGGATAAGTGAAAGTTTAGAAAATTATGTGGCCAAATCTGTTTTAATCATATTCCAGAATATGATTTTCCAATTGCTTTTTTAATTTGGGAAGTTCCTCTGCATAGTTAGTAGCAGTCAATTGCCTTTTATACCTTTTTCTTTTGTAGACTTATGAATTTATTCTCTTTAGTTTTATAAAACACCGGGGATACACCCTGACATTATCACAATGCATGGAACACCGCCCACTCCAAACCACCCCCAGCACTGCCCCCCTGCTGCCCCCCCCACTGATCCCTCTTGGATCCATTTACAGTTTCCTGAAATTTGTGTCCCGAGGATGCCTTTTGCCATCCTCTTGCAGACCTGCTTTCTCTTATTGCAACCTCTTGCTTTGCAGGTTGATGTTTACAGGAAGCCATCCTCTTCTGCCCTCTCATGACAAAGACTTTTTGCACTCAATCAAAGATGTTCCTTCATTGTTCTCACAAATGTTTTAGATGCAGAAACTTCATTTTATGAATGGATGTTCCATTTCTGCACGTGGCAGTTCTGTCTAAATAATAATCATCAAGGAGTTTCTGTCAGAAACAGGAGAGACGGTGCCCCTGTTGTGTCCAGCCCATGTGCCTGGTCAGAACTCATAAAGACAGCCATGAAAGTAATCCTGATTCATAATCATAATCATGATCACAGAATAAAGGCCAAAATAAAACAAATATGTTTGTTGTGGGCAAGGGTTGGAGGAAACGGGCACCTTTATGTAGAGTTGTGAACCTTACACAGGACCCATTTCCTGAGTAGCCACCCTGAAATACGCATTGCAGACTAGCAGATTCACTGGGGGGTGGATGGCTTAGTGCAAATGGACTTGGCTAGGGAGCATGAGTTCCAGGGTTAGACTCCAGGACCTTGAAATAAATAAATCAATAAAATTTAAAACTAACAGACTCACGTGTCCCTTTACCCAGGAACTCCATTATCTGTGAATTTATCTGAAATAATAAAGTTGATGGTAAAAAGAAGTTTAAACTATACTCTGTCATGGTAGATAATCTTTCCTTCTAGTATCCATGCCTGGCCAAATTGTGCCCAAAAGATAACTAACAAAGGGAAGTAAGGAGAAAGCTACCTGGATACCTGGGATCACTCTGAGATCAGAATTCTGCATCGCTGCATGTACATGAGATATCTACCTTCTAACTCAGATGCTTGGAGCTGAGTGGTGGTGTCCAGGCAGGGAAGGAGAGGAGAGTGTGGGCAGTGGGTTAACAGTTGTCAAGTGGCCATTATGTAAGATGGTTAATTTCCAGACCTCTGCTATGCGACTTAGTGCCCAGGACTAGCAAGTGACATTCTGCACTTGACATTTTCCTCTGAGGACAGATTTCATTTTTAGACTTCTGGCCACAGATGAAACAGACAAAACGGAAAACAGAGGGATGCAGGCATGCTCTGGAGGAGGTGGATGGGCCTCTGATATTCACTGTGGTGATGGGACCGCCAGGGTTTACATGTCTGAACGCTTCAGATTGCATAGATTAAATATGTACACAATATAACTACACTGCAATAAAGCAGGTTAAAAAAATACTAGGAACAATATGTGGCAAGTGACCCTCTCAATCTTGGCAATCTTAATGTTTCAACAGCTTCAGGGAGTCCACCTTTCTCAGCATCCTCAGACACAACCTCTCTTCCTTCTCCCTCTTGATCATTCTGTCTGCCAGTGGCTCCCTGGTGAATACTGACATATGCAGAAGCACCAGCCTCAGGGCCTTTGCACTGCTCACCCCTGCTAGACACCTGTTCCTGCAGTTAACCTTGTGGCTCCGCTGCTCTTACTTGAGGTCTCTGTATTCAAATGCCATTTTGTTTACCTGTCTTGCCAGGACCCTCATGAAAACAGCACCACATCTGCTCTTCTTTTTAATTGCACATGTTTTCTTCATTACAATTAAAACAATCTGATACACTATATGATCTTTCTTGAATTTTTACCTGATGCATAAAAATTGTGCACATTGACGGCACACCATGTGATGTTTTAAAATATATATGGGTTTCATAATGTTCAAATCTATCTCCAACAACATGTAGCATTCTTTTATGGTGAAACCATTAAAAAATCTAGCTCCCATTTTGAAAATAATTTATCTACTTCTTTCTGCATTGCTTAATCATAGGGACATTCACATCTCACCAACCATACACATTGCCTGCACAGTGCCAGGAAGGTGTAGGAACTCAGCTTGAATTCCTGGAGGACATGAAAAACTGCTCATTAAAATTATTGAATATGTAGTACTTGTAAGTCCTTAGAGAGAGAGACTTGAATTCTGAATCAGAGATGGCACAGAGAATGTCCTGAGGAGGACCAGGAATGAAAATCAGTCATGCCATTTTTCTCTTTTCAGGCAGTTATATGCAGCACATGGAATCTAAAACTGACACATACATTTCAGAATTCCTCCTTCTGGGATTTCAGAGGACCCAGAACTGCAGCTCCTCATCTTTGGGCTTTTCCTTTCCACGTACCTGGTTGCTGTGCTGGGGAACCTGCTCATCATCCTGGCCATCATCTCAGACTCTCACATGCACATGCCCATGTACTTCTTCCTCTCCAACCTGTCCTTTGTGGACATCTGCTTCACCTCCACCACCATCCCAAAGATGCTGGTGAACATCCAGACACAGAGAAAGGTCATTACCTATACAGGATGCATCACACACATGTGCTTTTTTCTTGATTTTCGGAGAGTTGGACAACTTCCTCCTGGCTGTGATGGCCTATGACAGGTTTGTGGCCATCTGTCTCCCCCCTTCACTAGACTGCCATCATGAATCCCAGGCTCTATGGATTGCTGCTGCTGGCATCCTGGATCATGAGTGCTCTCAATTCTTTATTGCACAACTTAATGGTGTTGTGGCTGTCCTTCACAGACGTGGAAATCCCCCACTTTATCTGTGAGCTGAATCAGGTGGTCTACTGTGCATGTTCTGACACTTTCCTTAATGAACTGCTGGTATATATTGGAGCTGTGCTGCTCGATGAGGGACCCCTAGCTGGCATCCTTTACTCCTATTGGAAGATAGTGTCCTCCATCCATGCAATCTCATCAGCTCAGGGCAAGTAAAAAGCCTTCTCTACTTGTGCATCTCACCTCTCTGTGGTCTCCTTGTCTCACTGCACAGGCTTTGGTGTGTACCTCAGTTCTGCTGTGATCCAGGATTCAACTCAACTGCAACAATCTCAGTGATGTACAGCGTGGTCACCCCCATGCTAGACCCCTTCATCTCCAGTCTGAGGAATAAGGACATCAAGAGGGCTCTGAGGAGACTCCTAGGGAGAACACCTGGAAAAGGACCAGTTGGTCCACCTCAGTAGAGTCACCCATGATTTCAAGGCTCAAAATTTTGGAGCCAAAAGAGATGATTATTTAATCAGATTATAGAATGAAATCTTGATCTTTTTATTGTAATTTCCATTTCTTTGACATAGATTTCCCTACATGATTAAAGTAAATGTCTTGACTAGGATTTCTCTTCTTTCTGGTCTCACAAATTTGTTTTCCTTGACCACCTCCTATCTTTTCCAACTTATTCCCACCCTTCAGTCTGAAATATCTGGAAATTCCCACTCATATCCTGGAATAACATGGCCTTCCTAAGAATAATTTTATAGGTACTTTTCAGTCACACAGGATAGAAGAACCCATTTTGAAATAATTTTTGAAGCACAAAACACCTTTTATTCTAGTTAGAATCCCACTCTTATTGATGTACATGTTTGTGGGATTCTGTCTTCCTCTTTCTTTCTCTTTCTTTTCTCTTTCCTCTCCAGTGCTGGGAATGGGACCCAGGACCTTGTGCACACCAGGCAAGCATTCGCCATCACTGAGCTAAATCTCCAGCCTTAAGAATAATTTCTCTTCCAATAACATATCATAATAAGTTTTTTTTCTTGTCTTTTACTAAAGAATGGTCATGAGTCTCACAACTCATTGGGGAAACCCTGCACTTGGATCTGGGATCCATTTACACTGCTATATATTATCTTAACTCTGAGGCCACAATTTCACACTGGGACTCACATAATGCATTCTCTTCTTTCCCTTCCTTCTTCTTTCTTTTCCTTTTTCTTCCTTCCCCTCTTTCTTTTGGCACTAATGCCCAGGGCCTCGTGCAGGCTAATTGCATTTCTGCACTGCTGATCTATGTCCTGGCTCCTGTCACTGTTCTCTACACCCTGAACTTCACTGCTCTTCCTGGGACTTCAATCCACCAGGCTGCTTTGTCACCAAGCTTTATTCCCTCTTTATGGTCCCGTCCTCTCATTCAGCTCTGCACACTGTATACCACACTGGAAATAAACTGTCAATGATGCTTCCATGTAGTCTATGTGGAGAGACACACTTCAACAAATGGACTGATTGATTATGGCCTCAGTGTCAGAGAATACCTCACATATGATGAAGCCTAAGTTTAAATGAGGTGATTTTATTACTATGGAAAATATTTCTTGGCATGTTCTGCCTGTTTCTACTCACTGAAGTGTAGGAGGTGTTCTTCCAGGTGTGGGAGGGTTTATGCATTCTGTTTTGGGGCTGGTTGGTGGACTTTCTGTTGTTTCATTGAATTATCTTCCTGTTGCTGCTTGGATAGGTCTAGCACTGTCTGCAAATATGACTCTTCCTACTGATCCAACGGTCTCCCCTTTTTCTAAATTTTGTCATAATTGCTATGGGGGATGTGAATGAACAACATCATCCTGTGTTATCCCCTTTGCCCTCAGGAATCAATTCAACATTTATGATTTTTGATGACTCACAGGAGAGCCCGAACTCCAGCGCGGTCCTGTAACTTGGAATCAACCACTCCTACTGAAAGTTGCATGTCCCTCCCCATCTCTAGGTGAGCTGGAAGCTCATTGGGGTCACTTTTTAATACAGTTATGTGAAACCAACAAGAATAGCAGAGTAATTAAGAATGCTGTCACCAAGTGTCCAAACAAAGGTCAAAATCAGAGGTAGCAGATTATTACAATTTCCCTCAATTCTTTTTCCCTTGGATTATTGCAGTAGTTAGATTTTGCTATGTACAAAGCCATCCTAAAACCAAATGGTTTAAAATAATATCATGACCATCAAGTGGAAGTAAAGGGTGGAGGGTGGAGGGCCGCCCTGAGCTCTGCTGAGTCTGTTCTCAGCTGTGAGTCTGCATTGTGTTTCCAAGACTCACTGGGTGTGGAGGGCAAAGACAGTGCGATTCTGCCTGGAGATAATTTATGGTCCATGTACTCCATTTTTACATTTAAGGTTAATCTTCTACTTTACAAGAAAAAAAAACTAATTCATTGATGTGAACTAGTTTATTTATTTATTTATTTTTTGAACCAGAGATTGAACTCAGGGACACTCAGCCTCTGAGTCACATCCCCAGCCCTATTTTGTATTTTATTTAGGGACAGGGTCTCACTGAGTTGCTTAGGGCCTCGCTAAGTTGCCGAGGCTGGCTTTGAACTTGTGTTCCTCCAGACTCAGTTTCACAAGTCGCTTGGATTACAGGCATGCGCCACCCATGCCTGGCTGATGTGAGCTATTTTAATTCCACTGTTCCTGTAGCTGGATGTGACCTTTGCTTCTCTCCCAGTTAGAAGAGACATTCCACCCTTGTAAGTGTGAGCAGCCTAAGCGCCCTGTATTGTACCCTGAGATAGTCACTGCTTGATTATTTTTCTTTCAGTTGATCTACTAGAGAATAGAACATATAGCAACCTATACATATTTGAAATGTTAATTTTGCTGAATCACAAGAGCTCCTCAACAAAGAAGAGTATGTAGGGCATGATTCCATTTGTGTGCAATTCAAGAAAGTTTTAAATGTTTTGCTATATGATGATTAAAACTGGATGTACTTTGTGATGGGCTGACAGATTTGACTCAATGGAAATGTTACAGGTCAGGTTATATAGGCAATGACTAAATAGAGTCCATTTTACCCTGAGACTCCCTGTTATGTAGGAAATACTCCTCCCATGGGAACACCCTGCCTCTGTACCCATCAAGAGTTTCTTAGCATGACATGTTTGGCATCACAAAATGGTGAATTTTATATAAGGAAAAATTGTTCTCTTTTTGATTCTTGTTTTTCCTAAACAATGTACCATGTCAACGGTGATATAAAAAGTGATTGTCTAGATGTTAGTAACCATTCTTTAATTTGTACCTAAGTAAGGTCGTTTTAACCCAATTCCCCCTTCTGCTAATGATTCTAGAACTCATGATGTTAGTTTGTAATTTTGAATCATAGCCACAGATAGTTATGATGGATGACTAATTACTTACAGTACTGATTTATGGTATAAAAACCCCTACAACCCTGTGGTCAGGGCTACTCTCCCAAAAGCCATTTTTGGGGAATTGTATGAGACAGTCACCTGGCCAGCTAATGAAGACTCTCAGATTTGGACTTCTCAGTGGAGATCAATCTGTTCTCAAGTTCAGCCCCATACCATTTGGAGGCCTGGGAGATAATCACTGCTCACCACTGACCTGAAAACTCCTGCATAGAGGAGAGGACATGAGAGCCCTTGCTCCTAAGGGAAGGCCTCTGAGAGATGTTCCTCAGCCCCAGGTTGCATGGTCTGTGGAGGCTGCCCCAGGGGTGAACTAAGTCCTCCAAGAGTCACCTGTTCCTTTGCCTCCAGGGGGGCACAGGTAAGTCTGTTTCTGGCAGATCTGTATATTTGGACTCCAAGGAAGGCATATTTGGACTCTGAGGAAGGCATTAGTTCCCAAGTCCAGGACTGTGGCAAGATGTTGCCCAGGTCCTCATGTCAGGAATCTGTAGTGACCACTTGTCATTGTCTTTGGTGTCTTACCTGTTCTGTGTTTGTTTGTCGGTTTCTGGTTTTTGTTGCCGTTGAGTGTGGATGTGGGTCAGTGTCCCTCATGTTTGTCATGTACCCCTTCAATGCATTTTGACCAATTTCCTGGAATTCCAGAGAAGGGCTGCTGACTACTGGACCAGCTGTGACATCCTTTCTCTCTCTAAATTCTTTAAGAGAATAACCAACTTTCACAGTCAGATGGCCCCCTGGGGGACTGCCAAATTGTCTTTCGGCAGCCTGGACATCCTGATCAAATGTCTTACATTCAAATTTGATTTAAAAATGGTTAAAAAGGTTTTAACCACATTCACTAAAGCTTATTTTAAAATGTAAACTGCTGCCAAGAGGAATTTCCAACTATTGAAGTTGGTCCACCAAAATGCCAGGCTAAAATTTTGATGGCTGCCATCCAAGAGACCCCAAAAGCTGGTTTATAACAAGACCCCAACCTGAGTGGGCTCTCCCAAGGAGGCCAATGGAAGCAGGCTCCCTTGCTGTCTCTTTGGGAAACTCCTTCAGGGAGGGATGGGGCATAACATTGTCTATATTCTCTTAATTCTTTTCATCTCTGAGATTGGGACCCCATCAGGATGGAGGCCAAACAGAATTTCAAAATTCTCTTTTTAAGTTCATCATTTTGATCTGGTGCACCTAGGTCAGCTTTTTGCTCAGATCTATTTTATCTAACTATATAACCTTTCTAAGGCTCTGTTTCATTCAGAGGCCAATGTACAAGAGTTAACTGTCAATCTAATGGATTTTTAAAAATAAGCTACAAAGCCTTTGTCCGTCTGTCTATGTGTATGTACACTGGTGTATTGCCATATCTACATATGTTTGGTACCAAAATTGACAAATGAACTCATAAATTAAAATTTTAAAAATGGATCCAAATTCCTTTGATTCACATGATTTAAAAGGTTTATAAACTGGGTAAACAAAAGTATGGCTTTCAAGTTATTAACACAATTTTGTTTCTAGGTGAACAAAAAATGATAAAATGCTAATTTTACAAAATGACTAATATCCATTGTTTCTGTATTTTTCTTCAACAGGGAAGAAATGACTGACTCTGCTCCATACTCTTCTCTGATACCTTGGGTTTTCTAAAAAAACTAAGTTATATTCGACATATATAGGATTGATCATGGATGTGTTTGTTAGAGACATCTGATTGGTTTACAGAGTTAAATGCTAACTGTTATATATATCATCAATTACCCTTACACCTTAAATTCCATTGGGTAACATACTTAAAACATTATTGGTGTTTTCATAAGTTAATAAATAAAAGGTTTAAAATAATTTTGTGTTATCACTAAAAGCAAGGTTACTAAAAATCTCAACAGATATAATTCTATAAAGCAGCCAAGAGTTTCAGCTACAGTTTAAATAGAGTTGTGTAAATAACATAAAATATTTCATCTTTTTGAGTAATTTATCTAAATTCAGAAATTTACAAGGGTTGTTTCAGAGTATATTTTTTTTTAGAAAAAAAGATCATCATATTAAAAAATTAGATGATTCTAGATATAAAAATATATTTTAGAAAAAGAAAAAATGTTTCTAAGTAAAAAAAAGTCTTTATGTCGGGAGATTCAAGATGGCGGGCTAGAGGAAGGCTGCATTCCTACTTGGTCCGTGGATGCCTACTTGCTCGGGATTCAAACAGCAGAAATATGGCTCTCAAGGAGAGTTTATATTCAAATCACATATAAGGGGTCCCCAGTCGCTGCTCCGGAACCAACTCTGCTGGGCTGGGCTCAGCCCGGCCACGGGCAGCTACCACCAGGGAGTGCCGGACCCTGCAGCTGCTTCGGAGTCACTGACCTGGGTCTGTGCCAGCTAGCAAGTGAGTGCGGGTCCACAGCAGCAGCTTTAGAGTCACTGGCTGGGCTCCGGCACCAGCCAGCAACCTCCCAGGTGGAGACCGACCATCTCAGGCTGCCTAGGGCCTCCCGCGGCTTCTGGAAAGGTCTAGCTGGAAGCCTCTGGGATTGCTGACTCTGGCGGGGACTTTGGACCACTTGGCGCCATCTTGCAGCTTCCCTGGTGGAGAGGGCCCTTCTCCGGCTGCCTGGGTCCTCGCCACAGATTCTGGAGAGGTCTGGCAGGGAGCCTCTGGGATTGCTGACTCCAGCAGGGGTTTTGGACTCCTTGGCGCCATTTTGCAGCTTCCCTGGCAGAGAGAGTCCGTCTCCGGCTGCCTGGGGATCCGGAGCTGCGACCAGTCTCTGAGCCCTTGCGCCGCGGCTACTGGAAAGGTCTGGCTGGGAGCCACTGGGGTCGCTGACTCCAGCGAGGAGCTTAGGGCCTTTGGCACCAGCTTACAGTGTCTCCAGGAGAGAGCAACCACCTGCCACCACCTGAGCTCCCAGCGAGGAGTTCAGACAAGCCTGGGCTCTCAAGCCCAGTGTCTCCATCACTGAGCACAGTTCTGTGACACCACCCCAAATTGGTCTAGTGCCCAGGTCCACACCCTGGCCCAGAGTCTATCACCTTGCTGTATCTAATTGGCTATCAACACTAGGCTGCCTCTGCCCAGAAGCATTGATCATTCCCAACCTGGAGGTAGTGGGACAGCACCTTTCTTGGGTCACTCCTTGATCAACCACCTCTCAAGCAATAGGTGAGTTACTGGAAATCTGCAGGGACACTTTAAGTCTTCACAGGGAAATTGTAATCCCTCGGATTCGCACTACTAGAGGGGAAGATACACGAGCAGCATGAGAAAACACGGGAAGAAAGTGTCCCAATCAAACCTAGAAGATATATCAAGAGAACCCAAAGACAGCATGGTAGAAGGAATGACAGAAAGAGAGTTCAGGATGTTCATAATTAAAATGATCCGAGAAGAGAATGATGTGATGAGAGAGCAGATTCAGGCTATGAATAATTATCTAATAGAGCAATTGAAGGAAGCAAAAAATCACTTCAATAAAGAGATAGAAATTCTGAGGAAAAAACAACCAGAAATTCCTGAAGGAAACAAGGAAATGAAGGAAACAATAAACCAAGTTAAAAATTCAATAGAAAGTATAATTAACAGAATAGATCACATGGAAGACAGAACCTCAGACAATGAAGACAAAATACTTAATCTTGAAAACAAAGTTGAACAAACAGAGAAGATGGTTAGGAATCATGAACGAAACCTCCAAGAAATATGGGATGTGAAAAGAGCAAATATAAGTGTAATTGGGATTGAGGAAGGCACAGAGATACAAACCAAGGGTAAGAATAATCTATTCAAGGAAATATCATCAGAAAATTTCCCTAATATGATGAATGAGATGGAAAGTCAATTACAAGAAGCGTGCAGGACACCAAATGCACAGAATTACAACAGATCCACACCAAGGCACATTATAATGAAAATACCTAACATACAAAACAAAGATAGAATTTTAAAGGCTGTGAGAGAAAAGCATCAGAATACCTACAGGGGGAAACCGATATGGATATCAGCAGATTTCTCAGCCCAGACCCTAAAAGCAAGAAGGGCCTGGAACAACATATTTCAAGCTCTGAAAGAAAAAGGATGCCAACCAAGAATCTTCTACCCAGCAAAACTTACCTTCAGTTTTGATGATGAAATAAAATCCTTCCATGATAAACAAAAGCTTAAAGAATTCACAAAGAGAAAGCCTGCCCTACAGAACATTCTCAACAAAACATTCGAAGAGGAAGAAATGAAATATAACAACCTCAGTCATCATGGGGATGAATTATCGTAAAGAAAGTCAAAGAAAGGAGAAACAAAGATGAGCTAAAAACCTTAAAAGAGCTAAAATGACAGAAAATACAAGACAGATCTCAATAATAACCCTGAATGTAAATGGCCTAAACTCATCAATCAAAAGACATAGACTGGCAGACTGGATTAAAAAGAAAGACCCAACAATATGCTGCCTTAAAGAGACTCATCTCATAGAAAAACATGCCCACACACTAAAGGTGAAAGGTTGGGAAAAAGCATACCATGCACATGAACTGAGTAAAAAAGCTGGGGTTTCCATTCTCATTTCAGATAAAGCAGACTTCAAACCAAAGTTAGTCAGAAGGGATAAAGAAGGACATTTCATACTGTATAAAGGAAGCATAAATCAACAGGACATAACAATCATAAATATTTATGCACCAAACAATGGCGCATCCATGCAAGTCAATCAGATCCTTCTCAATTTCAGGAATCAAATAGACCAAAACACAATAATACTGGGAGACTTTAACACTCCTCTCTCACCGTTCGACAGATCTTTCAAACAAAAATTGAACAAAGAAACCATAGGACTCAATGACACAATCTCTAATTTGGACTTAACGGACATATATAGAATATTCCATCCATCAAAAAGCAAATACATTTTCTTCTCAGCAGCTCATGGTTACTTCTATAAAATAGACCATATGTTATGCCACAAAGCTACTCTTAACAAACACAAAAGCATAGATATACTACATTGTACACTATCAGATCATAATGGAATGAAATTAGATATCAATGATAAAGTTAGAAACAGAAACTACTCCAAGACTTGGATATTAAATAATATGCTATTGAACGATACATGGATAACAGAAGATGTTAGGGGGGAAAATAAAAGATTCTTAGAGGTCAACAAGAACAAAGATTCACCATATCAAAATCTCTGGGATACTATGAAAGCAGTGCTAAGAGGGAAATTCATTGCATGGAGTGCATTTAATAAAAGAATGAAAAGTCAACAGATCAATGACCTCACATTACAGCTCAAAGCCCTAGAAAAGAGGAACAGATTATCACCAAAAGTAGTAGAAGAGAGGACATAATCAAAATCAAAGCTGAAATCAACGAAATTGAAACAAAAGAAACAATTCAAAAAATTGACGAATCAAAAAATAAACAAAATTGATAAACCCTTAGACACGCTAATGAAGAGAAGGAGAGAGAAACTCCAAATTACTAAAATTCGTGTTGGAAATGGAAATATTACAAGAGACACAATTGAAATCAAAACATAATAAGAAGCTACTTTGAAAATATTTACTCCAACAAAATAGAAAACTTGGAAGACATCAACAGGTTCCTAGAGATATGAGCCTCCCAAACTAAATCTGGAGGACATACACAACTTACATAGATCAATTTCAAGCAATGAAGTAGAGGAAGTCATCAAAAACCTAGCAACAACGCAAAGTCCAGGACCAGATGGATTCACAGCCGAGTTCTACAAGACCTTCTAAGAAGACCTCATTCCAATACTCCTCAAAGTATTTCACGAAATAGAGGAGGAGGGAACCCTTCCAAACTCATTCTATGAAGCTTATATCACCCTGATACCAAAACCAGAGAAGGACACATCAAGGAAAGAAAATTTCAGACCCATATCTCTAATGAATATAGATGCAAAAATTCTTAACACAATTTTAGTGAATCGCATACAAAAGCATATTAAAAAGATAGTGCACCATGATCAAGTGGGTTTCATCCCGGGGATGCAAGCGTGGTTCAACATCCGGAAATCAGGAAATGTAATTCACCCATCGACAGAATTAAAGTCAAGAACCACATGATTATTTCAATAGATGCAGAGAAAGCATTTGATAAAATACAGCACCCATTCATGCTCAAAACACTAGAAAAAATAGGGATAGTGGAGACATTCCTTAACATTGTAAAGGATATTTATGCTAAGACCACAGCTAACATCATTCTAAATGGAGAAAAATTGAAAGCATTCCCCCTGAGAACTGGAACAAGGCAGGGATGCCCTCTTTCACCACTACTATTCAACATTGTTCTTGAAAATCTAGCCAGAGTAATTACACAGACCAAAGAAATTAGAGGAATTCAAATAGGAAAAGAAGAGATCAAACTATCCCTATTTGCTGATGACATGATTCTCTATTTAGAAGATCCTAAGAATTCCACCAGAAAACTTCTGGAACTCATAAATGAATTCAGTAAAGTAGCAGAATATAAAATTAATGCTCATAAATCTAATGCATTTTTATTCATAAGTGATGCATCCTCTGAGAGAGAAATTAGGAAAACTACCCCATTCACATTAACCTCAAAAAAAATAAAATACTTGGGAATCAATCTAACAAAAGATGTGAAAGACCTCTACACTCAGAACTACAGAGCACTAAAGAAAGAAATTACAGAGCATCTGAGAAGATGGAAAGACCTCCCATGTTCTTGGATAGGCAGAATTAATATTGTCAAACTGGACATACTTCCAAAAATGCTATACAAATTCAATGCAATTCCAGTTAAAATCCCAATGACGGACCTCATAGAAATAGAGCAAGCAATCATGAAATTCATTTGGAGGAATAATAAACCCAGAATTGCTAAAGCAATCCTTAGCAAGAAGAGTGAAGCAGGGGGTTTCACAATACCAGTCCTTCAACTATACTACAGAGCAATAGTAACAAAAACAGCATGGTATTGGTACCAAAATAGACAGGTAGATCAATGGTACAGAATAGAGGACACAGAGACAAACCCACATAAATAAAGGCATCTCATACTTGACAAAGGAGGCAAAAGCATGCAGTGGAGAAAAGACAGCCTCTTCAACAAATGGTGCTGGGAAAACTGGAAATCTATATGCAGCAAAATGAAACTAAACCCATATCTCTCACCCTGTCCAAAACTCAATTCAAAGTGGATCAAGGACCTAGAAATTAGACCAGAGACCCTGCACCTAATAGAAGAGAAAATAGGTCCAAATCTTCATCATGTTGGCCTAGGACCAAATTTTCTTAACTTGACTCTCAAAGCGCAAGAAATAAAAGCACGAATCAATGATTGGGATAGAGTCAAACTAAAAAGCTTTTTCTCAGCAAAGGAAACAATCAGCAATGTGAAGACAGAGCCTTCAGAATGGGAGAAAATATTTGCCACACACTTCAGAGAGAGCACTAATCTCCAGAATCTACCAAGTAGTCAAAAATCTTTTCACCAAGAACACTAATAACCCAATCAATAAATGGGCCAAGGAAATGAACAGACACTTTACAGAGGAAGATCTACAAGCAATCAACAGATTTATGAAAAAATGTTCAACACCACTCATTAAAAGAGAAATGCAAATCAAAACCACCTTAGGATTTCATCTTACCCCAATTAGAATGTCTTTTATTAAGAACACAGGCAACAACAGGTGTTGGCGAGGATGTGGGGAAAAGGGTACACTCATACATTGCTGGTGGGAGTGCAAGTTGGTGCAGCCACTCTGGAAAGCAGTGTGGAGATTCCTTAGAAAACTTGGAATGGATCCACCATTTGACCCAGCTATCCCACTTCTTGGCCTATACCCAAAGGACTTATAATCAGATTACTACAGTGACGCAGCCACATCAGTGTTCAAAACTGCTCAATTCACAATAGCTAGATTATGGAATCAACCTAGATGCCCTTCAGTAGATGAATGGATAAAGAAACTGTGGTATATATACACAATGGAATATTACTCAGCCATAAAGAAGAGTAAAATTATGGCATTTGTAGGTCAATGGATGATGTTGGAGACTGTTTTGCTAAGTGAGATCAGCCAATCCCAAAAATCCAAAGGCCGAATGGTC
>JAJEJO010001256.1:0-74015 GCA_020662805.1 Glaucomys volans
GATATGAACAGCAATTATCCAACTAAGTAATGAGCCACTAATGAGCATGTCTTTCTTAGATTACATTGTGAGCATGCTAGAGCAGTTGTACTACAAAGGTAGGCAATGATTTCTTTCCTGAGAGTTAGCAATTTTGACAGGAGTACTTGTAAAAACTCACAACAATGAACCCCATTATCTGTTGAGATGGCCCCCAAACACCTCATTAAAAGTTTGCCAAAAAGTCCTTAATTCTTTCTT
Source organism: Glaucomys volans (assembly GCA_020662805.1). Lineage (NCBI taxonomy): Eukaryota > Metazoa > Chordata > Mammalia > Rodentia > Sciuridae > Glaucomys > Glaucomys volans. Next base: position 241 of record JAJEJO010001256.1, read on the forward strand.
TCTTTCCTTAGGCAGTTATTCTCTTACATAAAGATTCATGCAGAACCTTTTTCAGGTTGAGTAATGATTGGTTCTGCATAGTGGCCTACTGCAGGTGAGACCAAGAAGTTGAACATTATCCTAATGAATGAGATCTACAGGATTTCATTTAAAACTGTCTTTTAATGACTAAGTGACAAATCAAAGTAGGTTTTAAACTTATTTGAAACTGTCTAGATTCATAGCTCAAAATGAAGCCTTGTTTGATGAAAGTTCATAGGACCTATGATTGGGCAGCTTAGTGTGAAGGAAAGAAAATAATTCTGGGATTTAGAAAACTTACATTTAAGTCTGTCTTTAGTTACAGAACTTGAATCAACTCATTTAATCTCATTCCTATTTTCTTACCAATTTCTTTTTAGCACTAAAATCTTAGGATTCAGTCTATTTAAATGTAATCAGAATTATTTCTTATAATTAATGTTTCTACTAGACACATGATGTAATAAGTATATAAGACATACTTTTTGTTGTGTCTATCTTAAGTATTGCAAAATTCTTGGAAACAAGATCAATCTAATTCAGATCTCCCCACAATAAGAATACATTCTAAATAAAGATTTCTACTTATTGTAATATTGCTCTAAAGCCTGGTGAATTTAGTTCTTTACTGAAAGCTTGAGGCTAGCATTTCTGGTAGCATCAATATTATTTTAAATTTAATAACTAGTATTAATCAATAATCTGGCTAAAGAGGACAGCACAATTATAGTTTGGTTATTGCTAGAATTGTTAAGATTATTTGCTGAGCCTAGTCTTTGATGAATTTTTACACACAGTGATGATTTACAAGAACAAATTACCATTCTTTCTGGGATTTACAAAGTAGGCCAAAAGTAGAAAAGGGAACTCTATTAAACAAACCTGACCTAGTTTTCAGTTTAATCGTGTTTTTAAATGATAGTTTGTGAAGTAGCTCTTTTCCTCTTACTCACCAGGTGTGTTTTAGTCAGCTTTTTCACTGGTGTGACCAAAAGATCTGATAAGAAGAACAATTTTAAGGAAAAGTTTATTTGGGGATTAACAGTTTTGTTTCAGAGGTCTCAGTCCATATACAGCTGGCTCCATTCTTGGGGCTCAAGGTGAAACAGAACACCATGGCAGGATAAAGAGGCAGAGGAAGGCAGGTCAGGACACAGCTGCCAAGAAGCAGGGGTGGGAGGGGGGTACCCTACTCACCATGACAAAATATAAGCCCTAAAGGCACTTCCCCCAGTGACCCACCTCCTCCAGTCACCCCCTACCTGCCTAAGGTTACCACTCAGTTAATCCTTATGAGGGGATTAATTCACTTATTGGGTTAAGGCTATCATAACACAATCATTTCAACCTCTAAACCTTCTCGCATTATCTCACACCTGAGCTTTTGGGGGACACCACAGATCTAAACCATAATACCAGAGAAGAAGACACTGACACTGAACTCCATTTGAATATTTTTTCTCTTCTCCTTCTTCTCTTTCCTTTTCCTTTCATTTTCTTTCTTTCTTCCTTTTGTTCTTTCTTTTATTCTGTCAATTTTTCAATATAAATGTTGTGCATTTAAGTTTGTTCAAATGTACATGTTTTATCTTGGCATCTATGCTGAAATAAGATATAGAACAATTCTTTCTCATTAGAGAGAAAAACACAGTTCCTTCCCTTCAGCAATAGCATAGGAGAAAAATGACAGAAAACTTTGCTTTATATGTCCTCCACATGTATTATTTGCATGAATGCATAATCTTTCTTTGCTGTGAAGTACATCATTTTCCAAAATCCCTTGATATGTTTTAGCAGAATGCAGACCTCCAAGCACACGACACATGAAGCATCTGTGATGCAAATCTTTGTTAATATTTTAGCTTTTCCCAGCAGTAATTCACTCTCTTTGGTCAGCTCATACAACTGTGAGGCAAGAGCCTAGAAGCTAAATCATTTTGCCTTTGCTCTGTTGAGCAAAACAACCTTGAGAGATGCCATGCTAAGTCTTCCAGGAATTCATGTATCCTTTGTTCATATTTACTCTGGCATACTGAGAACTCTGACTAGCTGGCCCACTGACAGCTCATTAGGGTCAGCTGAGCTCTTTCTAACATATCATCCACTTATGCGGAAAGAACCACCCTTGAATTGTTTTCCAGTTCTTTAGAGAGAAACATAATCAAAAACCCTTTCCTTAATACCTTTAGCATTGACTGTTGCCTACACCAATACATCCTCAAGCTCCTAAGCAAACTCACATCTAATTTATTTACTTTCAGATGAGATATATATGTTCACTTTGTATTAAAATAATCTTCCCTCTGGCCTTTATGCTTCTATGGGACCATGGTTTCCATAAACAGCAAAAGCTCAAGGACCAGGAATGTTTTGTTTTCTTTTATTCTGACTCAGAATCTATGATACAGTTTTCAGATGTGATGTTTTCAAATATCAGCTGTGTTCTCAGAACATGAACACTTTATTCAAGGCTGCTTAAAATGTATGAAATGCATGATCCATTCTCAAAGGAAACATAAGAGTCTAAGATCTGGGTCTCATCAAGAAAATTGTAAGAAAGAGATAATTCCCAGCATGGTCAAGAAAATTGTAAGAAAGAGATAATTCCCAGCATGGAATGTCTTCATTTTTAAATTTAAGATAATGTATTTATACATCAAGAGACTCAAAGACACAAAATTTGGGAGACCGATAACCATAGGAATAATTAAATCCACACAGAAAAGGAAGAAAATGTGAACAATTACAATCAATACAGTTTATAATTTAAAGCCACATACTTTCCATAAACACATCACAGGGATCATCTTTTTAAATTACCATGATAAAAGGTGATTACCTTCAAGGAAAAATGATTATTTTCATTTTCTTAGACTAAAACTTCCTATTTACTGTCAACTGTCCCGCACCTTATCAGTATTGCTTCGTATGGTCTCCTGTATCAGAAAAAGTATTAACATTTTTATAGGATTGTATTTGCAAATGCAGAAGTCATTTGCTTTCAAAAATCAAGTAAATTTTTCTTTGCTGAGAAAAAGCATTTTTAGTTTGAATCTATCCCAATTATTGATTCCTTCTTTTCTTTCTTGTGCTTTGGGGTCATGTTGAGGAAGTCTGGACCTAGGCCAATATGATGAAGACTTGAACCTACTCTTTATTCTATTAGGTGCAGGGTCTCTGGTCTAATTTCTAGGTCCTTGATCCATTTTGAGTTGAGTTTTGTGCAGGGTGAGAGATAGGGGTTTAGTTTCATTTTGCTGCATATGGATTTCCAGTTTTCCCAGCACCATTTGTTTCTCAGCAAAGGAAACAATCATCAATGTGAAGAGAGAGCCTACAGAGTAGGAGAAAATCTTTGCCACACACACTTCAGATAGAGCACTAATCTCCAGAATATATAAAGAACTCAAAAAACTTTACACCAAAAATACAAATAACCCAATTAATAAATGGGCTAAGGAAATGAGCAGACACTTCACAGATCCACAGAAGAGGATCTACAAGCAATTAACAGATATATGAAAAAATGTTCAACATCTCTAGTAATAAGAGAAATGCAAATCAAAACTCCCCTAAGATATAATCTCACCCCAATTAAAATGTATATTATCAAGAATACAAGCAACAATAGGTGTTGGCAAGGATGTGGGGAAATAGGTACTCTCATACATTGCTGGTGGGGCTGCGAATTGGTGCAGCCACTCTGGAAAGCAGTATGGAGGTTCCTTAGAAAACTCAGAATGGAACCACCATTTGACCCAGCTATCCCACTCCTTGGCCTATATCCAAAGGACTTAAAATCAGCATATTACAGTGATGCAGCCACATCAATGTTTATAGCAGCCCAATTCACTATAGTGAGATTGTGGAACCAACCTAGATGCCCTTCAATTGATGAATGGATAAAGAAACCGTGGTATATATACACAATGGAATATTATTTGGCCATAAAGAATAATAAAATTATGATATTTGCAGGTAAATGGATGGAATTGGAGAAGATCATGTGAAGTGAAATAAGCCAATCCCAAAAGAACAAAGGCTGAATGATTTCTCTAATAAGTAGTTGATGACACATAACGGGGGTGGCAGGAGTTAGGGGAAGAATGGAGGAAGGATGGATTGTATAGAGGAAAGTAAGGGCAGGGGATGGGAAAGGAAAGATAATAGAAAGGGACAAACATCATTATACTATCTTTATGTATGAATATGCAAATGGTATGATTCTACTTTGTATACAAGCATAAAAATGATAGTTGCACTCCATTTGTGTACATTGAACCAAAAAAGGAATAATAAAAAAAAGAAACAAGTAAATTTAGGCTATCTTCTCTCTGAACTGCTCACCTACAATGTCTATACTCAAGGTGTGGTTCACAGACTTCTGAGATCTTATGAGATTGAAAACTGTTTTCATAATAATACTTAGTTGCTCCTAGTTTCTTTTACTGTGCTCAAATTCCACTGATGAGGCATATGCAAATTTGGATAAAGTTGTTGACCCCTTAGCACAAATCAAAACAAACTACATTAGCTGCCATGTGTTCTTCATGGCCATGCAGGCCAAAAAAATTTTTTTAAAGAGTAAAATTAAAATTTAAGAAGTCAATAGCACTTAAGGATATCCTTAATGGACCAGTTAAATTATTGATTTTATTAAATTTGCACTTTCGAGTATATGACCTTTCATTATTCTGTGTAATGGGAAACTCACACAGAGTAATTCCGTAACAAAAAAGAAGCACAGAGTAACCTTGGGAACTAGAATTTGTGGAAGAGTGGTTTTTCCAGGGAACACTATTTTACCTGAAATCATGACTGACACAAATGAAGAGTATTTAGACTTGGGAAGCTGGTTGATAATTTCTCAGAAACATATAAAACTAACCTGTCCCTTCAAAGGAAAGCAGTGACAATATGTATAGTTAAGGCTAAAGTTCTAGTAAGGGAAAGTGAGAAATTTTTAAAAATATTTTTTAATTGTAAATAGACACAATATTATTTTTTATGTATTTATTTTTATGTGGTGCTGAGGATCAAACCCAGTGCCTCACACGTGCTAGGCAAGTGCTCTACCACTTGAGCAGCCCCAGCCCAAGTTATAAATTTTGAAATCTTGTACCTGCTACCCGGACTTTGTAGCTTTCTTGTACATAAAGATTTCTCTTAGGAGCTGGGTAGTGAAATCAATAAATGTGATTTTTTTGATATTCTAACAATCAATTGTTTAACATTTGCAAGATTAGCATAGGTCAACGAACCGATATTTTCCAAATAATCAATATGTAATATTATAAAACAGACCTGAGTACAATGTCCATTCACACTTCAAGACAGACAAATGGATTAAATATAAGATAGTATGTGATGTTTATGCATGTTATTTCAAATTTTACACAGCAACTTATGTTTAATCAAGTTTTGGTAAAAACTAAAGAAGTGTCATAACTACCTGAAAACACTATTAAAATACTCTTTCCAGGTTCAACTTCATGAGCCCAGGTAGTTTTCATATATGTAAACTGAATATATTGTAACATATTACATGAAAAAAAAAACACAAGATCTAATTACTTATATTTAGCCAGGCATTAATGAATTTATGGAAATGTAAAGCAATACTATTTCTCAAATTTGTTTTGTTTTAGAAAATGCATTTTTCATAAAACTTATTTATGTTGACATGTAACAGATTTATCATTGCTACTTTGAAACGTATAAATCAGATAAAAATATTGTTTTTTAATAAGGTAAATATCAATAGTTGTAACTCACACAAGGCATTGAGAATTATAGTTCTAGAAACATGGTCTATACTCTTACATTTTTTAAATTCATAGAAAGGTAGATGTTTTATTTTTCTCTTTGCTTCATTTGTACTTTTCCAAAACATCCCTACTAGTGAAAATAGCCTCAAGAATCTTCAAGTCTTTCCATTAGGAAACCTCACTCTCCTTCCTGATATCTTACTTTGCCCAATATCACTATATCAGCTGACCCTTTCATGATTAAGGCACATCTAGGAAAATAAGAAATTACAAAGTCTGACCGAACAACATCCTAATTACAACAGGAATGAGAAGTGATCAGCTTGATCTGCTGGCGATGTCACTGGAGATCTTTATCCCAGGTCAAGTTGGGCTTCAAGAACCAAGACCATGGGTTAATACTTCCTATCTTGTAAGATATCATTAAAAGTTGAGGAATACATAGAAGACATGTATCCCTAATCCATGTTCAACTGAATGCTGCTTCTTGTGCAATTTATCCTTGATCTATATTTTGTTATCCTGAAGATGCCGATGATATAAAAACTTACCTCCTGATATCCGGACTTGAAAAAACAAAGAAACAAAAAACTTATTCTCATCTTTGCGTTATAGAGTACCCCATCTGCAACTCTATTTTTCAATTTGCTCATGAGTGACTTGATTCACTTGCTGACTATTAAACCCCTCTGGCTTATGTTTTTCTTTTAGGCCTGAATGTTATGAAAATTGTGATGTTAACTTGCTCTTTCCTTAAAAGCAATACCAGAACTCAACATCAGAGTGCTCAGTCCTATTTGGGGTTCAGTCCCATGATAGCTAACGTCACAGATTTTATTTCTAAAAATGGAAACACCTCTTGAAAAGTAATTAAAACAAGAGTTCTTCCTGAAATTAAATTTTTAAAATTTAATGTTTTTATTTTTATCGAGGTAATGCTGTTTGCAAAATGTTTTAGAGGACTATTTCATAAATACGTTGGGAAGCAAATAGCACCAGGTTGAAATGTACCAAAACATGTATTAGTTGCCCCATAAAACATCCTCTCTATGCCTTATTGCTTAAATGAGGTAGAGTTGCCTAGGCAACCCTTGCATCCTATAATGCCAAGATGACTAAAAGGAGGCTTACTCAGTGGCCGCTCCACTCACAGAAAGCTAACAGGGAAGCTGCACAGAAGAGTGCTCATTGTTTACACTTGACTGCAAACGCTGCTGTGAGTGTTCAGTAACAAACAGTATTGCTTACAGACCGATCCAGGTCAGATATTCCAGAGCAATATAAAAGTAACAAATAATTGAAATATCAAACTTCCACTCTACATGAAATCTGTACCTTTCTTCAGTCTAAATTAAATGATCTTTAATCATCTCAGAAAAAGGACAAGATAAGCAATTATATCAAAAAGACACTGACATTTTAGATATGTTAGACACCAAGTGTCTATTTTTAACATTTCTTGACTAGTACTATTTATGCATTTTTTTTTCAGTGCTGGGGATTGAACCCAGGGCCTTGTGCTTGCAAGGCAAGCACTCTATCATCTGAGTTATATTCCCAACCCCTTGTTTATATTTTTAAGTAATATCAATTTTGTTACCCTTGTAATGCCATTCAACTCAATTGCCCACAAAGCTGTTCTTACTGTTTTAATCCATAAGTACTAATGATTTAATTTCTACCTCTCTTGCTTACCACCAATCTACATAATGAAAATTACTACCACAATCCCTTTGAATATCAAAATGTTCTAGGTTTTAGAACTCATACTAGGTAAAGCAAATAAACTTAGATAATTTCAGGGAAAGTTTCAATGAAGTGGTGGATGGCATAAAAAAGATAATTTACCAAATCCCATAATCACAAACTTCAGTACAATTCATAAGTGAATACTGAGACTTATAATTAGAATAGGGCCAGGTGGGAAGTAGAAAATCATTCACTATAAATGAAGAAATAGATCTGGGGACTCTAGGATACCCACATAGACAAAATTATGAAAGATAAAAACACCTATGTAATCACCTCTATCAGGAGAATTGCTTACTAACCATAAATAACTTAAAAGAAGATCTTCCATCTGTGGTTTGAAGAGCTGCTTTACATGTTTAAGTCCCAGAAAGTGTTTACAAAATAACCAGTGTCTCCATCATTTTAGCCCTTAAACTCTTTAGCAAAATTTTGTTTTTATCATCATCATTCAAAAAAGAAACGATACTAGAAAATAATGTTCATTGCATATTTCTACAACTATTTTCCTTAAAACACAATGCCTAAAATTGCACGCAAGACTACAGATGGGATCTTACCGGTGCCAATAACAATATGGCTTCTGTCTTTCTTATTTTTAGTGTTTTCCTATTATTTAGCCTAAAAGTGAATTTACTTTTTGTTACTACACTATACAAGTCTTTGATCATGCTACACATGCAATATAATAAACTGTTCCTTTATTCTGTATGACCTAATTTCTAAATAAGAGCTCACACAGTTTTGCATTTTTTCATTTTTGAACCCAAGTATAAAACTTAACATTCATACTAATTATAATCCTAATTAGAATTCATCCTTTTAGTTTTGACCCTATTTTCAACTCAGTTCATTTCTGACCCTGATATCACATGTATTCTGCATTTGACCTTCACAATTTGTTTCTTGCTTTGTTTACATACCTTTTGTAACAACTTTTTATTAGTCAAATAAAAATGGTTTAATTAGTAATTAAGGCTGTGGACAGACCTACAGATAAGAACTCCTATTGAATCCTATGGGAAAAGATGACATCATCAAGGTAGTGCATGCAAATTCTAATGAGTAAAGTAGAAGACAGGAGTGGGTAATCATCACAAAATAGGCAACAGTCAGAGGGAAAATATCCTATAAAAGAAAGTAAGAGAGGAACAAACATGACACAGTTTGGAAGAGAAGTAAAAGAACAATATTCTGAAGACAAACAGAGGAACAATCACTTAAGAGTGGGGCTGGGGTTGTAGTTGAGTGGTAGAGCGCTTGCCTAGCGTGTGTGATGCACTGGGTTCGATTCTCAGCACCATGTAAAAATAAAATAAATGTCCATTGACAACTAAAAAATATTTTTTAAAAAATGTTTAAAACAAATTTTAAACAAGAGTGGGTTGCCCCTCAAATTTACCTTCTTCTGCAATTTAGGCAGATCCAAGTCAACGTGCATAATGATTTAAATGTAAGCCCCTGAAATAACACAGACATCCAGAATCTTGTGTTTGAAAACATATCCAATACAAAGTAGGTAAAAAGTTCCAAATGAAGGATAGCTTGAAGAATAATGATAAATGTTTGAAATGAATGCACAATCTCCAAATACATTCGCATATAGCATAAATATAGTTGCATACAACTCCACAGAACCCAAATAAATAGGAAAGATGGAAGCTGTAGTCTCATTAATGGGATGATCAATCCCACAAAGTAATAGCTGGTAGAGATTTTTGTAAATGATTTTGTTTATTTATCCACTCCTGATAACAAATGTTTATGGAACCTGACCACTTTTCAACATTCCAGAGACGTAGTGCTTTATTTTTTATTTTTTTTTTATTTATTTTTTAGTTTTACAGACTGCATTTTGATTCACTGTACACAAATGGGGTACAACTTTTCATTTCTATGGTTATGCATGATGTAGAGTCATACCATTCATGTAATCATACATGTGCATAGGGTAATGATGTCTGTCTCACTCCACCATTTTTCGTACCCCTACCAGAAAAACACATTTCTCAACTTCATGGAGCTGATAACCTAGTAAGGGGAAAGATATAAAATCTATATACAAATGCTTACTTAAATTTCTATTTTTGATAAATGCAATGAAAGACAAGTTCATGATCTAATAACATGTAGTAGGAGAATTAAGTTAGTCTGAGAGATTCTGGGAAGGCAGTTCTGTGGAGATGTTGTTCTAGCTGAGAAGGTTGTTAGATTAAAAGGTACAAAAACACAACAGCAGTGCACTGAGTACAAATGTTACTCATTGCAAATGAGAAGCTCAAAACAAGTCAGTATGGATGGAAACATAAAGCATGGGAAGTACTTTCTTAGATGGAGCTACGTTTTGAGGGATCCAGGTCATTCAGGTTCTATAAGATTTCAGCCTTAACTTTCATATCAAAAAGTGATCATTGAAAGACACCACTGCATTTGCTGACAGTAAAATAGATTAATGGGACTCAGAATAAGACAGTAGTAATTATGAGGATATTGCAGTAGTTCAATTGAGAAATATTGGAAGCATGGGCTATGGTAGTATAGGTGAAGATAATAAGTGAATTCAGCATATTTTAAGACTTCTTTTGGTATTCAAATGAATATAAAAGATAGTTACAATGAGAAATGCAACAGTGTAGTGTGAAATTCTGCTTTGGATAAAGGGTTTGACTAGATTTTTCTATTGTTCATTCTAAGAAATTCTATGACACTATTATTCTTTGACACTTACAACCTACTTATATTACAATTCCATGAAAGAATTACCTTTGAATTCATTATCCCAACACCACTGAGACTGTGAGATTGGAACACATAATTTTATTTGGTTCACTCAGCTTTTCTGTTTTCTACCTCTGAAGGCCTGACAGAGGTGACCTATTTATTTAGTTTTTGGAATACTTAATTCCCTCCTGATAACAGTTGAAGTTAATATGTTGACAGTGTGACAGTCGTTGAGGATAACAAGTAATTACAAACAAACACTAAAACTAAAATAAACAGTTTATGCAATGAGACTGGCTGCATCTCCATGGGTTGAACATGATTAAAGACCTGTGAAAATCCTCCAGAATGATTCGCCAGCATGCTGTGATCCTGAGGGAAAGGTTCTTTATAGTTCCATCTGCATCCGAGTTATCACCAGGCTCCCTCCAACAGAAGGACAGGAGGTTTTTCAATTAAGTCTCTATGAGTAAAGACAAAAACCTTTTCTGAAGCAACTGTCTAGAAATCAGTGGCAACACAATATTCAATGTGCAGCACAGCCATATTAATTGGATAGGTGCCAGAGGTGGAGAGCAAGGTGGGGTGGGGGGTAGTGAGACACAAGAGAATATAGGACACAATTGAATGTGCCTTGACGAGTTTGCTTTCCTCTAGTCCTATCATAATGGACAATCTGATTAAATATCTGTAATTGTCTTCCTGGTTCAATATCTCTTGGTTATATGCTGTATTTTACTTAATTTTTGTAATAAACTATTTCAGCTCAATAGACTTTAGAGAAGAAAAGCCAATATTATAATAAACAATTGGACGTCAAATTAAAGTAAATTAGCTTGCATCAAATGCACACAATTCCAATACTTAAGAAAACAAGATAGGGACTATTGCTGCCAGAAGTACTTTCAGTTTTAAATGGGGTAAAATTTTCTATATTAAGTTCACAAATCCTGTCACATGCTGTGTAAACTCAGCCTCGTTTTGGAAAAACAAGGATGACAGCATCTACCTCACAGGGATGCCTGCAGAAAGAGGCCAGTGAGAATTCCCACAGGAACCTGTGCACAGCATCCACTCACTAAGGTCAGGTGGGTATTCTTACTCAGTCTTTCCTGACTTTCAAGCAAAATAGAACCTCTAACATGCAAATGTCAAATTCTACTGATTTGGACATATTAAAGCATTTTCAGTGGAAAGAAGAAATTCCATCAGTAAACTGTGTGCCTCTTGCCATTCTCAACATACCTGACAGTTATTCTCATCATTTTTTATAATATACTATTTCTTTTAAGGTTGAAAGAAAAAACTTTGCTCTCCCCAGTTAGCAAGGCAGGCCTCAATGATTTTTCATTCCTCTTTTGATAAATTACATGATATGAATCAGTTTTTACTGCACAATACGAAGTGTTTCCTATAATAAAAATGCACCTCACAACAATTCCATCACCTTTATTGAATTTTGGAATTTTATTTTAGTGTGGATAGAGGCAGACATCCAGGAAAAAAATAAAAAGAAGCATTAGTAGAAATCAGAGATATATACTGTCTCTAAAATTGAACTGTTTTAATCCTCTAAAAGAATTAAGCTCATGTTATCTTATACTTATATCCCTTACAACTAAAAGAACTGTTAGGAGAATTTTGGAAGAAGTAATATAGAAGCAAGCATTGTTATTTATGCAAATTAGGTAGCTTATTAGCTAAAAATATTATTTTCACATGGGAGATAATACAGTGATCTATACTTTTCAATGTAACATCTTATAAATGACTAATTGCATGTGGCTTAGGTTTCTCTGCTTTAAGGTTGAGGATTCTACTGATTAAAAAGATCAGATGTTTTGCCTGATGAGTCAATATTAGAGCCACACCCAGGATGATGGACTCCTGGCAAGTTGCAGTGTAAGAGTGGCAGTGTGTGACAGGCACCCTGGGAAGAGGCAAAGAGGAGCACCGGAGCTCACCTTCAACGAAAAAAATTACTGCTTCTTTCTAGAGAACTACAATACATGCTCATGAAATTACTGTTTTCTTTCTTACATTCCAAGTATTTAACTTAGGAGCACAGAAAATTTAAGTATATGAAAGCATCAGAAAAAAAACCTAATTATAGAGTGCAAATGAGAAATTCATAGGGGTTTAGATATGAGAGAGGATTTCTTAAAAGTGATCAGGCTGTCCCAGAAAAATGTAAAAAAATAAAATAAAATAAAGTAAAGAGAACTTTTGGTTATTCTTCATGCATGTCTTCCTCTATCAGCTAATAAAGAGCATGGGGTAAAAATGAATCTTGATTCATCAGCAGTATTTGACACAATTGTTCACTCTCGTCCTTGAAATACTTTCTTTCACTTGAATGTTTACTTTGAACCTTCCATCTATTTTTTCTTAACCTTATTTCCTTGGGTGTGTCCTTATTTCTCCAGCTTGTAAGTCTGGAGGGCCTCCAGTCTCAGATCTCTTTTTTCTCTATTCCTTCCACCTCCCCACCCCCTCTCTGTTCTAACTTCATTCAATTACTAAGTGATCTCTTTCAGTCTCATGACTATTTAACATTGATATGCTGCAGTTGCAAAAGTTGCTTTCCTCTCTGAGACCCCTCCCTTAAATAAGAACAAAGATTTCGGATAGTCAAAGATGACTGGAATTGAGAAGTCAGGATAAGTTTCATGGAGTAACTATGTGGGATTTGAACTGTTTTTGAATGTTTGACTAGGTTTTTCAACAGAGAGGAAGGATATATGAAGTTAGCCCAGAATGGTTAAAAAATATCTGTTTTGTTCAATAGGCCAGGAAATAAAATAGTCAAGGTTAAGTGGAGAATGGGTGGGGCAGCACAGAAAAAAGATCCTAGAAAATTTCTTTAGAATCATTTTATGGACAAAATTATACTCAGGAGATGAACTTTTAGTTTATATGTGGCTGTTCCCTCTTATTTAAAAGAGTTACTAGTATTACTTTTAGTTGGTTTGATACTAGAGTCACACTATTCTAAGGAAGAGTTGGAAACTAATTAATAATATGAGGACAAAACACACATTTTTAATGTGTTCTAGGTTAACAGAGAAGGTTCTTGTGGGAAGGAAGCATATCCTACACTTCAAATTTTCTTTTGGCATCTAGATAATGTTGAGAATCAGAAAACAATGCCAAAATAAAGCCCTCAGAAGCCAAGTTTCTCTCTGACCTTCTCCTGTGCTCCTGTCTCTCACCCCTCATAGAAATTAGAATTCTTATTCCCCAAGGTGGGCCATGCACACCAAAACCATACCTATTTTGTCCAATTACAGTTTTATATAATTGCCCCTTCTCCACAAAACCTAAGCATAAAACTTGATACATTTCCCAATATCTTTGGGTCTTCAATCTAAGAGCGACTATATCACATAAAACTTTAAATACATCTGCTATGTTTTTTATCTTGTTAATATGTCTTTTGTTATAAGAAGTTTTGACCACAACCCTTGTGATAGGAAGGAAAGGAATCACCTTGTAACTGTCCCTATGGTAAAAATACTCATAAATCAGTTATTATTTTGGAGAAAAAAATATAGTTAACAAGACATGAATTTCACTATGGTTTTCTACAGGATGATATAAAGAGTAGAATTAAACCATTTAATAAGGGTCAATATTAGTGAGGCAATGTTCAGTGTCATATTTTTAATAGGAAATTACTTTGGGGTGTATTTGTATTTATTTTGAAAATTTATGTGTAGTGTAAAAAAGGATGATCTTTGGCAATGTAATGAAAAGGATCTTCAATTAGAAATTGGGATTTGTAAGGCTTCTGTATGGATTTTGTACATGAACTTAATTATAGCAGGTAATCATTATCTGTTTTCTTGTTCTCATTTGTAAAATGTAAGTGATATCTTCCTATTTTATTGAATTGTCTCTGAATTAAAATAATGAATATGAAAGGAATTGATATATATAAAACAAAAGGCAAATGGAAAATGCAAGTTTAGATATTGCTATTATTATAAATATTATTAAGAGCTGATTAGAAGAGATTGGAAAAAGCAACAGAATTGAAAGTTGAGCCTAGTTGTGTCAAGATGACTGATGTGCAGAGCAAGAAGTGAATTAAGTTGACTAAATTATGTTTTAATTTTTCTCCTTGGACTAGACTTTGATGTCATTAAGCATTTATATCATAACCACCACCGATTTCTTCAGGTATGCATTAAGTCAGCGTCAAATCAAAGAATACCAAAAGGAAGTCAGATTAAAGAAAAGAAAAAATAAGCGAGGTGACTTCTTTGAATTAACTGAAAAGTACAAATGTAGAGTGTTTTTGTATAGTTCATCCAAGTTTAAATATACACCACCAAGTTTATTTTCTCTCTATCCATTTCTGCTTCCTGTGTTATGGTTCCATTTTCAGATAGATTTTCCCATCTTGATATCAGGACAACCAAAATAGATCTACAGCCATCCTTCCAAGTTCATTGTCAGTGACAAATATCACCATCTCTAGCTTGCAACTGTCCATCAAAATCCTAATGGTATTTTATTTACTACGATTGGGTCACATTCCTTTCCCTGAACAAATTACTATGGCTAATAGAAGGTAGTATTCTGAATGGTCATACCAATGTAGGATGAACAACCCTTGAATCAGAATTGGAATCAATAGTGCCATAATGACATAGGCCATGTACAGAAGGAAAATTGGACCATTGAGGAAAATGGGGTTGTCCTAGTGATAGAAGCAGTAATGGACTGAAAGAGCAAAAATCAGCAAATGTTTATAACAAATGTGTATTAAAACAGTAAGAATTGATATTATCAATAAAATGCATTTGTATTTACTGGGTCTAATTCTAGCATTTTAGAATTAAGATGTAACAATCTTAGAAAATAGACTTCTCACCAAAATATAACCCAATGTACAATGTCAGTGGAAATAAACAGGTCAGTGAGACACCAAGAGATGATGATGAACTCTTCACAAAGGACATATTGAAAAGTTGTATTGCAAAACCATAACATGAATTCATTAGCATATAAGTAATACATTACAAAAACTATTAACACAGGAGTCACTACCTGTGCATCTACATAGTTGTATGGTACACCAAATCACTTTCAATATTAAAATTAAATGAATTCAAGGAATTCAAGGAATTGAAAGTGCACCTAATTTTGTCAAACCAGTACTGTAGGAGTTGTCTGGGGTTGGAATAGACAGTTGAAAGATATATTTATAATAAAAAACTATATGTAGTTATAAAAAATCTATATGTAGTTATAACAAAGAAAAAAGAGATGGGTTATCTTATATTAGTATGTTAAATAAAAATGCATATTTATTAACTTGGATGATCTTATATTCCTGCTGACGTTCTCAAGTTAGTTTAATTAATAAAGAATATAGGATTCCTGCCAGATTGGATTGCCCATTCGTTAATAACTAAAGGAGGGTCAGGTGCATTGCTGAATACATGTTATCTCAGTTACTTGGGAAGTTAAAGAAGGAGAATTGCAGTTTGTGGCCAGCCTTAGTCACTTACTGAAACCCTGTCTCAAAACAAAAAATTAAAATGGTTGGGGTGTAGCTCAGGGGTAAAGCATTAGTGAGTTCAATCCCCAGCACATTCCCAAAAAGGGAATGTAGGGAAGAAACCTTTCAGCCAACAAGGAGTAAAGGATACGATTCTCCTGGATTCCTATTATGGAATGGCCATCCAAGAATGTAGTCATCCTATCCAGGAAGCTATTGCTGCAGTTTTCCCTGTTCTTGGGAAGGTTGGGCCAGTACAAAGGAGCTTGTAGGAGAATCAATAGGGTCTAAGCTTCTGTCAGCATGAATTTGTTCATTGGTAAAATGAGAATAGATTGTTTATATTTTTTGCATGTAGTCATGTTATTGGAATAAAATAAATTAAAATCATTCAAAACTTAGATACAAAATTTTGAGTTGTTTTGATGCAAGCTGGTCTTCTGCTCTGATAAACATTTTTTTTTTTCTGCATCAGAGAGCCCTGCATCATTAAAATAGGCAGGGAGCATGCATGTAGGGGGAAAGATGCAGGGCCTATTGGTTCATTTTTAAGTTCAGTATATTTGAACAGGAAGCACAAGAGGAAAGGTTAATGATATCTCAACATATCTAAATTGAGTGGTTTCAAATTATAGGAAAATTTTAAATGTGTAGGGTAGGGCTAAGATACATGAAAATACAGATTTGTAAATTACTATAGTTGACAAAGAGATCGAGTATGAAAGGATTGAATTTCAAAGCAATTTTACCCTTTTGGTCATATATTGTCATTATAAGCAAAATAGTCTTTTCATAGAGAATATAAAATTGTTTAATATTATGGCTTTCAAGTCCAGTAAACTTTAGGAAATATATCCACCTTTTAGTTCCCTTAATGCATATGAAAAATCTCTTTGAATCTAGAGAAACAAAAAATTATTAAAAATAAAATAACCCCTGTCATAGCAAAATTCTCACACTAAAAATTGTGCAAGACAATGACAAACTTCCCAGTAGGAATTTGAAGACTGATAGAATTTTCATGAATATATTTTGTTTTTCAAAGTATGGTCTCAACTAAGAAAATACAGTGACTGAAATGTCTTATCTGGTGACTCTATTGAGAAGAATTCATCACATCATTTATGTCAGACACACCATTCAGCCTCCTAAATTAAAAATTTGCACCTCTCTCTCTTTATTTCTCTCTCTCCTCTCTCATCCCAGGAAATGTTGCTATCATTACAATAACTATTACGTGCATAACCCATAAAAATAAAATGGGATATCTATATAGCTATCTCATCTTTGGGCTAGTTTAGGTGGTAAAAAAAATAAATGTTTTCCTCAAGATATTATGATGATTGAGAAGAGGGTTGTGCTTTTGTCTGTTTATTTTCTTCTTCCTGAACACTGTTTAGAAGAAGGACCACTTTCACTCAAAAGAGAAATTGTCTTCATCTCTATTCCTAAACATTTTGTTTATCCTACATATGTATTTGAGATATGCTACTGCCAACTATCGAGTAGTTATGTGTTCAAATAATCATTACATTGTCCCTCTATTTCCTTTCTTGCTTTGTGTGACAATTATGCTCCTGATCAGAAAGTCATGGTTTATACATAATCTTTTAAAATAAGGAAAGCAGTAGTGGTTTTGAAACATATTTATAATATATGTTTATATGTAATATGTCCTCTGAATTTTCAAAACGAATGGAGTATTTTGAGGAAGTATTTTCACTGTTGAGAGTCAAAGTGATTCCACAAAACAGAAGATTATAGTCAAGATAACAGTCATTGCTACTTCTCAATTTGTTAATCTGTACTTGATCCTAGCTCAGTTAGTAGTTATGGATGATAAAAATGTGGGATAAATGGCAAACACTAGAGAAACTCCTGCTAAAAGAATCCCTTACAAATTCAATTATTTCATCTAAAAGGAGATTCTTATTTTTTGATGGTAGAAAAGGACACATTATTTTGATTACTGTAACTACTATTGGCTATGAAAACAAAATTTTGGCCAAAATAATTACATTGACAGAGATAAAATTTTGACCAATCATTTTCAGTTTGGTCCATGGATCTGTGGGGATGCCTTAGACATTTTCAGAGGATCCACGATGTCAAAACTCCACCTATAGTAAAACTAAGCCACTATTATTACCAGTGTTGGCATTTGTACTGATGGCACAGAAATTACGGCAGGAAAAACTTCTGGTACCTTACAATCAATCAACACAGTGACACTCAGTTCTAGTAGTGACCATTTCATCATTGATCACTACACAGTAAACATCTCAGCGGTAATTTCTAATTTGTAAAGAGTAATGTATAACCCCATAACAAAACACATGTAGGATTCTTAACACTTTTTAAGAATAGAATCCCGAGATTAAAAATTAGAAAATTACTCCTTTAAACCATAAGAATTTGTGTTTAATAATTTTTAAAGTTTTTACGGAGTATTTGGACTATGAGAAATTGATAAAAATAGTGCAACAAAGACATAATTCTAGAGGCTCATAACTTAGTTGGGAAGATGATACATTCATTTTTGTAGTTAAAGAATGTGAATGGTATCTAATGACCTAGCACAGAATGAATGATTCTGTATTGACTCTTATGCTAGTAATTCATATTTGAAAAACAACAGAAATACCTCAAGGATCAATTTTGTACTCTTGCTTCTTTTAATAACCAATGGGCTTTTTGGTATATTTGATATTTTATATCATTTATAATAAACTAATCATTGAAATTTCTGTAGAGAAGATTTCCATGTTTCTTTAAAAGCATTCATATGTCATTTTCATTTTACCTGGAAATTTAATTTTGCTCTCGAAGACAGTAATCTTCCTATTCTACAACTTTCATGACTTACTGGATTCCATCCCACTCCTTTCTAAAATTCCATGATAGTCTGTTTATGATTGGGCTCATTATTGCTCAAGATTTGGGGAATTCTCTTTTATACAATAAAATTATATAAGAGGAAGTCACCCTATTTTGAAAACAAACTCAGTTATAGCTGATATTAAGCTTTTATAGATATAAAATTGACTTAAATGGCCAAGGAATATAACATAGATTTAATGATTCCCATCACACAATTCCATATGCTGAGGGTGATTATCAACAAGATTTTTGAAGATCATCTAAAATCCCAAACAGCAAATGATTAGGATCAGTTATTCCTGAAGAAAAAATATTAACTGTAATAACATTATGCAAAACAATAGCTTGAGACTTGAAGAAAAATGTCCATCAATAACATGTTTCAGAAATTCAAAAAGTATAGTATCTCACCAATTCAGGAAAAAGCATGTTTGATGTCCTTCAAAATTACTTTCTTGTAAGACAATGATGTTAAAGATGATTATAAATAAATAACTTTTTATAAAATATGAGGAAAGACTACTGTATCTAAATGAATATATTCAAAGAAACACTTCTAAATTTTTAACTAAATTTCTAAATTAAATATTATAACAATTTGTGACACATAATTTTAAAATCCAACACTTCTTTTGTGTATCCTCCTTTGAAACTTTAAAAGTTTCTCATGTGTGATCAATTATAATTACTTGGCTAGTAATACATAGTCAGAAAGTGACAGAAGGAATTCAAACAAATTTTAATTCAAGGCACGGTCTATATTCTACAAGTCATATTGTAAGCTTTACGTACCTCCCTAGGACTAATAGCATACTTCAAAGGAAGGTAATGGTTAGTGAGGTGTTTGAGAGAAGCTTAATGATAGATGTAAGATTGGAATTGAGTATTGAGGGTAGATAGGATTTTTATTGACAGAAAAAACATTACAGTCTGAGAGAACTTCACAAATAGAGCCATTTCTTGGCTCAAAGTTTCAGTTTTGGTAGACTAAGAGTAATTTCAATATTTTATTACCAAAAATATCTTCATTTATTGAGAGTTTACAGGCAAGTACCATGCAAAGCATATTGGAAAATGATCTCATTCAATTCATAGAACAACTCTGAAAATTTCTATTAATCTCATTCAAACAGAGAAAAAAATGAAGAGAAATATTTCTGCGAGCTTAAAGAAAATAGCAGAACAGTGGCCCAAACCTGAGTATGTCCACAACTACCACCTGAGTTATAAACCATAGCATTCAGGTTTCTTTATCTTTTATTTCCATTTTTAGGGAAAAACAAAATAAAACAAAGCAAAACAAAAAAATCAGGGAAGATGGAGAGATGAGCAGTGATTAGAATTGCCAAGGAAGGCTTCATGCAGGGACTGTATCTGAGTTTAGCCTTGAAAGAGATGCAAAAGGGAGATGAGAAAATATGACAATCTGAATAAAATATAACTATGGAAAAACTCTGTGTGGCAGGAGAATGGGAACTGCACACAACCACACTTGACCCAGTTTACTAGCAAACCAGGAAAAAGTGGCTTCATCATTGTTAATTCTTTGGACTTCTCTTTCATTCAAAGTTTTCTTTAAACTTCAAGTATATATGCTGAATTATGGTGAGTCACGAGGGGTTTGGAAGACAAATAAATATCCAGTGTGTTACCCCAATAGTGAATGATAGGTGACCTTGACATGACGGAGGTACCAATTGTACCTGACATCAAATTGTTAAAGTTACAATCCAGTTCTTATGTCTCTTTCTGCCACATGTTCACAAATTGTTTTCAATATGACATCAGTACTGAAAGATAAAGTGTCATATTGTAGGATACTTGCCTGAAGTTTGAGAATTCCAGGCAAAGTGAGCTAAAACATGCTCTTTTCTCCCTCTTCTCAATTCACTCACTCTCATAGTTGCCAATGAGAGACTTCAAGCTGAATGTACCTTTGAACACAGGCATTTCACATGCAGATGTCACCCAGGTTGTGTGCTCTGTCTAGCCTCAGTGAGTCGAAAAAAAATTGTAGCTGGGTGCAGAGGTGCATGCTTGTAATTGCAGTAGCTCAGGAGGTTGAGGCAGGTGGATGACAACTTTAAGGCCAGCCTAAGCTTAGATTCAGATAGAACATGTCTCAAAACAGAAAATAAAAAGAACTGGGGATATAGTTCAAAGACAAAGTACCCCTGGGTTAACTGAGTTCAATCCCTAGTTTTAAAAAGGAAAATTAACCAGAAAAAATACTTTTTAAAAAACCCTAAAAAAAATCAGCATTTTTATTTGAAGTAGGAAAAAAAATCGTCATCTCAGTTGGAACTACATAATAATTATTACTCATAACATTAGAATTCAGAAGCACATATAAAATTTCATAGCCCAAAAATAATTTGGACCAACTCATGTAAAAGTCTTCATTTCTTTGTATTTATCTTGACATCTCCTTCTCCTGTACCTTTACTACTGTAATTCTTGTCCCAATTTATTCTTCACAGCTTTCTGCCTATTTCTGCCCAAGAATCAATGACCAACTCCTGTTCTATTTCCTCCATGAAACTGTCCCTGGCCATTGAATTTTCACCGCCTTCAATTACCTCTCAATTTCTTTACTACTTTAAATGATATGTATATTTGTTACACAATTCCATTCATGATGCAAGCATCTGCCCAAGTATTTGGCAACACACTGATATCTACAATGAAAACAAACAAACAAACAAAAAATGGAACTTTAATGTTTCAAACAAAGCATCTACAAACTTTGAAAGTACAAATGGAATTCTTGGAATAACTTGGCTGATCACTAACTTACCATTGCTTATACGTTACTATACCCATCAGTAATGGTCCTTCTGTCTTACTCTGTCATGGACTTACTTTTTTAACATTTAATGAAGTTCTAGTTTATTTTTCTCTTCCTTTTACTTTTCTATCATAACAAGTATTTCTTCTTTTGAAATAACTGTTTTATTGAGCTATCATCCACATGTTATTATATAATTCACCCTTTTAAAGTATAGAGTTTGATGGATTTTAGTATAGACAATCATTAACTTTCCAGGATCCCAAGAAATTTTCTGGCTCATTCTGTGTCTATCTCTGGTTCTTTAATTCAAAACTTTTCAGCATATGTTAAGATTGCACCTTCTCTTTGTCCTATGTTTATGGTTCTCTATAATGCAATCAAGGCATTTAGATTCCCCACCATTGTGCTTGAGCCAATAAAAACCATAATTGTCAGAGTTTACCAACTTTACAATTCCTGAGATTATTTTTATGAACACTGACCTCCAAAAATCTTAGAGTATTATTAGAACATTTATTCTCTATCCTGTTTGGTATTTTTGTATACTATTCTTTTCTTTGTGTGGAATATCTTACAGTTACATAGCACTACTGTCTTATATTCTATCAATTTTTTCTATCTATCATCCGTCCAGGCAACTATACATATATGATGAATAAGAAATTATAAGTAAAAGATGTCTATGCTTTTTAAAAAGTGAATAATCCTTTCTTCCTGTTGTGTGGTATAAGAACTTACTTAAGTAGAGCCAAATAACACATCACATGCACTTGGTCATAGGAATATATTAGGTGCTCAATAAATATTTGTGATCCAAAGTACATGAGCAATAATTCCTAACTTTTAATGTTACTAATAATCTATAGGAGAATGGGAAACTTTGGAACAGCCCAGCTTAATGCCTCCTAGATGGATGGTCAAATAGCTGTCTTGCAAATTCCTAAAGGTAATTTAATACTTGAATCCAGATAAAATCAATAGTGAATACACAAAACAACTTTGCCTGTGGTTTGAAAGCAACTGAATAGAGAAACTGAACATTTTCCAAAACTTGAAGCTGATATTAAGCACATTTTCAAGGCATTATTTGGGATATTTGTTTTATACACTAAGCTGAAAAAAAAACTTGCTCACTAGTTTGAAAACATGCCAATAATACCAGAAGACAAAAAGAGGAAAAACCACCTCTTGCCACACAACCAAAGATCAAATGGCAGATGTCTATCATTTCTAGTGCTGTCCCATCAGATCTTTGCTTGCAACTATAACTGAATGGATTCATTGAAGTTTGTATAACTCTCCTTCCATCTTTTCTTGTGTTCTAGGACAGGTGTTAACAGGTGTAGATAGCAGTTCCCCTCTTTGCTGTGGTTTTACTTTCAGTGATGTCAGTTATCTCTGGTCCAAAAATATTAAATGAAAAATTCCATAAATAAAAACTTTGTAATACTGTAATTGCATACATTCTGAGCAACATAGTGAAATCTCACACTGTCCTCCATCCTGCTTAGGATATTAATCACCCCACTTCCGGTGTGTCCACACTGAAGAGACTATCCACCCATTAGTCAGTTATAGTAATCCTCATTATTAGATTCTAAGTGTTTATGTTCAAAAAATCCTATAGCCTAACACTGCATCTCAATGCCTGTGTCATTCATTTCTCTTCTCATAATGTGGACAATGGATAATCTCACTTTATCACAAGAAGGGTGAGTAGAGTACCAAAAGATATTTGCAAGGCAGGGAGACCATATTCACATGATTTTTTATTATGGAATGCTGTTACAATTGTTCTATTTTGTCATTAGTTATAGTTGCTAATATCTTGCTCTGAAAATTTATATTTTGCCATAGGTATGTATGTATAGGAAAAAGTATAATGTGTATGTGTTTGTATGTGTGTATACCTACATACAATGTCCATGGTGTCAGGCAAAAACTGGAAGCCTTGAAACATATTCCTTTGAATAAATAGAGGTTATTGTATGTGAATAACTGAGAAGCAATGGTCAAGAGTTAAGAGAATAGAAATCCCAAATAGCAGATCTAGCCTATCTGTGCTAGTATATTTTCATGCTCATTATCAATATTTATCAATAATCCAGCTCAATTCTACCATCCCTCTGGGTTGTGATGCATAAAATCATGAAGAATATGGTGACAGATGTGTGGAGCACAGACACGACCTTCAGAATCGTTGCTGCTGAGACTCCCAGGGAGAGATCTGAGAGACTGCTATGGGCGGGTGGCCAGGCAGAATAAACACAAGGAATGGTTCACAGGTTTTTTCCCCCTTGCTTTCAGTGGAGAGAAGGCACAAATTTCCATCTGTCCTTCTTAGCATTGTGAAGAAAAACATTCATCAAGAGATTGTGCATCTGATCCAAAAATGTAGATATCTAGAGTTTTCCAGTAAGTAAAAAAGAGAGACAAACCAGGAATCTTTTAAAATGTAGAATCTGGAAGTTATAACAGGATAATGTCATTTACAGAATTTATGTTTATTGCTTCTCATATATCAAATTTAGGAAAACCAGAAATTTCAGAAGTCAACTATTTTTCATTTTTTTCAGTGGCTATTCATTTCCTTTTTTTTTTTTTTTTTTTTGGTACTGGGGATTGAACCCAGGGGCACTCGACCACTGAGCCACATCCCCAGCCCTATTTTGTATTTTATTTAGAGACAGGGTCTCACTGAGTTGCTGAGGGCCTCACTAAGTTGCTGAGGCTGGCTTTGAACTTGTGATCCTCCTGCCTCAGCCTCCCAAGTGCTAGGATTACAGGTGTGGGCCACCGCGCCCAGCTCTTTTCCTTTTATATTTATATTCAGTGTATTTTATTTTTTCAATTTGAAAATATTTTAAGGGAGTAAGCTATAAAAAAGAGTGCTTGCACTTTCACTCTAGGTCAGCTAGTCATGAAACCATAACCTTGAGCAAGGTATTATGTTGTGTCTCAAGTTCCTCATCTACTAGGGATGGTAGTAGTACCATCTAAAGTTGTAAGAATGGGATGACTTAATATATGTAAATCATTATGTCATTATAATATCTGAATCATAATTATTCAATCATTCTTGGACATATTTAAGTTCCATCACATTGTAAAATCAAGTATTCTCCCCATTTCATGGAGCAAGAATTAAGCTCAAGGTCACAAAATTGTCCAAGATCAAGTGATAACTGCTCTTTGCCCAGTAGTCCCACTGGGTTCACAGAGGTTTAACTATTGGTCTTGTTCATCGACTGCATCCAAATTGCATTTTCTTCTTGCACAGAATGTGCTACTCTTACTTTTTCACTAATGCTTTTGTGTATTTTTATTTCTATTTACTGAACAGATTGTGAGCTCTGTAGGATGAAAACTATATTTATAGTTTTACCACATTTTTCACAGTCCCTGCTAGGATGCTATAAAAGAAAGATTGCACTGGGCACTTGTTAAAAATGAAAAAGAATATTTTATTCAAGATTTTACTGTAGGGGGTCAAGGCTTGCAATAAAAGAGAGATGTTGAACTAAATTTCCCTGCAACAAAGACTGGAGAATTTTTAAACACTTGGGTAAGCTAGTAGGAAACTACATGAAGATGTTAGTGGGAAATTTGTTCAGTGTGGTTGGGCCATGTGTGTTTGCTAATTGTCAAAATTTTTGTTAATTTTTTAAATGTATGAGGTGATGAATTTGTTAATTACTTAAGCTCACTGAGTAATGTATACATATATTGAAAAATTGTCACTTATTGAAGTTCAGACCCTACCCTTCCACAAAGATGGGGTGACAGGGACTCTATCTTTCTGATGATTGCATTTCAAAGGGATGATTCAGGAGTCCTTGAGAATGACATTCTAGGTTATGTAAAATTTATATCTCAAATGGGCAGAGAAAGAATTTATAATTGCAAGTTTTCTAAGGTAAATATTCTATGAAAAGAGAAGTCAGAAGCCTATGGTAGGAAAAAGTGGAAAGCTTAGTCAAGCTCAGTGGACATTAAGGCAGTCTTGGTAAAAATGAAAAACATGGTACCCTACACTAATATTTTTTTCTGGAAAAAAAGATCTCAGTTAAACTTATTTTTACAATGTATATTGGTTCAATTAACATTTGAAAGGGAGATAGGAGATAATACAAGAAAGTCAAAAAAGTTCACAATAAATCAATCAGTTTAAGAAATTATCGCTACTCTTGCCTTGGCAGGAATGGGAGGGGTTTAATACTACCACCAACAAGCAGTCTCTTGTATTGCTATTTCTTGTCTGCATGCTGTCATTTTCTATTATTTAGCGAAGGTGCTCAAGGACATTAAGATGTTCACAAAATATCTAAGGAAATCATATAAAATAAGCTGACTATTCAGACTTGGATATTTGAAGTATTTCAGTTCTCATGAACTCTCTTGCATCTCAGACTCAAGAGAAGTGATAGAGGCATCAAGTGAGAGTAAGAGAAGAGCTGGTAATGGTGACTGGAGAATCAATGGCCTGCTGTTGATGTGGAAACTAAACATGAGAATGGCTTCTACCAGGGACAGATAGAATAGGTTGCAATTTTTTCTTTGAAAGTATGTTTCAAGTGCTCATTAAGAGAATGGCTTGATCTGAAGTGTGGGTTTTATATTCTGGATATGTTTACACTGAAAAAAGTTCCTTATATAATAAGTTCAGTGGATATTTATATGTAATCACATGCTAAGAGTTTTTATAGAGTTAATAGTTTTTTTTTTTTTTTAAAAAAAAGAGGAGAAATGACTGACAGTAAGTTTTCCAAGGGTTAACTGAAATGATCTGTTCTCTTAATTGATGGCAACTCACCATCTGGAGTTGCCATATTTTCTGCAAAGATTTTTTTCTTTTGGAGACACTACGAGAGAGGAAATGAGCATATAATTCCTGTCCTGACTGAAGAAGGGAGCAGTCTAGACCTAATTGTATGAAATGTTTGATGACATGATTTTAGAGTGGGTATGTAATTCAATCTTTCTCTGTGCCTTTGCCTGAAAAGCACAGGGGTCAGTGACCAGCAGTATGAGAGCTCAGAATAGGAAGTTCCTAATGAGAGCTGTAGGATAGACAAGGTTTTCCTAAAAATCGATTTGCAAGGGAGGATCAATAGTTGGTGCTACAATGGTGGTACTGTTCTACCTTTATTGTTAATCATGATATGAAATACATTTTTACTAATCTATGATTCTTTTTATAGTTATGTAGTTCATATGAGTGAAAATAGTTATATTTTAATAACCATCTGCTAAAGACTAGAATTCGGTCTTATCCCTATGCTCTAGCTTATTTATATATGTAGTATATTTAATTTTAAAATGTTCACTCCATAATCAGACTTCAGTACTTATCTCATACTGACTAGTTAAATTAAGGATATGATTTTGGGAGAAAATAATCAGCCTCTTCAAGTGGGGTAAATCTTAATTTTTTTTTGTTAATAATGGGTTTTGTAGATAGAATAAGTCTATGGGAGATGGATTTGTTTCTAAGATTTTCCAACATATCAGAGATAATAAGTAACCTCTACCTAAATGATAATAATGATATTTGCAGTGAATTCTATCCTAAATAATCCCATCTTACTTGACTTGTCAATGACAGTTCACAAAACTCGTCTATTTCCCTTGAAATCAGATTTATTCCTCATTAGTTTGCCACATTCTTCAGGTTTCCTTTTGATTTTCTCTTCCCCTAAAAGATGTCTTTAAATGTTTTTGTCTCAACAAATAGTGCAATATTCATCCAACTGCTCTGGTTGCAAACCTAGGAGCATTCCCCTTTCCCCTTTCCTTCAGCCCATATACTCTCTGTGGGAAATACTTTTTAAGTGTGTCCTGAATCTCACCTTTCTTCTCCACCTCTTCTACTACTTCTCCAAACCACTATTATGTGTTTTCAAAATATTTGAATAAATTCCCTTTCCCCCTCTTTCTTCTATTCTAAGCTCCCTAAATTCTATTCTATTTCCATGTTGATCCTTACATTTTGAAAACATAATTTTGACAATGTCATCTCCCTTCTCAATTTCCTCCCTGGCTCCTTATCACAATAAAGGTCCTGCATAGGACTTATGTATATTCTTTTTTTTTTCTCCCTAGTAATTGAAAATGTGAGATACAGAGTTTGAAATCTTAGATTTAATAGAAATTCTACTGTAAAACTTTCTGAAAATTGCCCTCTAAGACTTGTGCATGAAGGGCCAGGATTCTAGTTCCATCTCCTAAGGTTGTTTATTATAAGACTAAAACAAGGTATTTAATAAAGAGCATTTAAGTGCTCAATGAGTTCATGAGCTACAGTACGTACTTAATGAAGTTTTAAATTATGATGATAATTATGCTAATGTGAATTTTTCCTGTGAGTAAGAGCTCCATGAAGAGAGGGGTTGGGTTTATCTTGTATATCCAGAAACAGGCACAGAGGTACCATATGCAGGGTATCATTAAGTAATGGTTTAATGAATGAATGAGTGAATGAATACAATAAACACTGTCATCTATTCTTATCCTCGGATGATTTTGTCCTTTGAATTTTCTCTTTTCCATCTATTTATGTGTATTCGTTTGCCTTCGACCTGGAAATACTTTTCTTCAGAATCCATTCCTCTCCTGTGTTCACCTCCGTTTCCTGTATAGTTTTGCTCTAAGCAAGAGCAGTGACATGCACATGTCCATTTTTATCACAAAAATGTCAAACTCACTTTTGAAGTTTCACAATATCTCAGGTTTTTTTTTCACATCAATTTATTGCCTTAGGTGTTATGTTTATAATTAATTTTTTCAAAGAATAACACTTGAAAGCAGAAAAGTATGAGAGGATGTATGTGTGTGTGTATATGTGTATGGTATAGATACAGATGCAGATATATATTTACCCCTTGGTATCCATAGGGGTATACATATCCTTGGTATCCATTGACACTTGTGTCAATACTCTGTTTCCGCATATATCTAAATCTGGTGATGCTCAATTACTTTACATAAAATGGCATAGGATTTTCAGATAATCTGCACATATGCTCTGTATAGTTTAAATTACTTTTAGATCACTTATAAAACCTAGTCAAATAAAAATGCTATGCAATTAGTTGTCATATTCTTTAGGGAATAATGACACTGAAAAAAACCTGCTCATATTCAGCATAGACATATATTTTTTGTACATTTTCAATCTATGGTTATCATATATGGAATCCATAGAAATTATATGTGTATAATTTCTTCTGACCTCAGAATGGCTTTTGTAAATCTGAAAATGTGGAAATCAGTAGATGGCCATCAAGAATCTGTTTAGGTCTACATCACTGTATTTCTAATAAAGTGTGGCATTCTTTAATGTTGTAGCTAATGTACACCTGCCTCTCTGCCTTCTGGGCATGTAGTAGATTTGTCCTTCTTGTTTTTCTTATGCTTGTATACAGCTATTTGATTGATTCTGGTCAGTGAACTGTAAGTGCAATGATGTGTGCCACTTCTGTGCCAAAGCCTTTAATTGCTATTATGACCTCTCCACAGCTCTTTTTCTCTCTAGCACGGTGACTAGCCTTATTAGACATGGTGGATAACTCCCACATACTCAGTCCTTAAGTAGTTACAAAGAGCAGAGCCCTCAACTTATCTGTAATGAACAGTGTGTAAGAAGTAAACTTTTACCATATTATGCCACTGAATTAGAGACTTTATTTCCATATAACCTATCCTATCCTGACTTACATTTAATTTGGCCTTTGCGGCAAAGAGTGCCATTTTTTTTTGTTTACTTCTTTTTTCTTTGGCAATGAGAAAAGTGTAAGTGATAATTTGTCATGTGGTCAGAAACAATACAACTTTGTGTATCCATCTCTGCTGTCATAATTTTGCATATACAATGTCATTAATAGAACATACATATGGTCATGGTGGTGCCTGTATTTCTGTCACTGAATATTACAGATCATGAAACTTCAAATCTTAGTCTAAGCATCTCATTCTCAAAATGTTTTACTTTTGAGAAAATTGTGAATGAAACTAGTTTTCTAATATTTCAAGGTAAAATTGATATTTAAAAATGGATAAATGAGTAAAGCTATCTCTCAATGGTGCCAAATTATCTATTTGGCTTGTTTAAACAAATAAAATCAATCTGTACATTTGATACTATGCAGAAAAAATGTTTAGCTCCCTGTTAGACTAGATGTCTCTGTGCTAAGCAGATACTGTCTATGGAAAAGATAATTGTGGTTTTTCTGTGTTTTATCTTCTGTCTTGAGTGAGCACAAGTCTTCAATACAATTGACACTAATACTGTCAATTTTGGTGGTAGGAAGACAATAGTCTACTCAGAGAGGAGAAAAAGACCTCTTTCTAACCTCTGAGCAATTTTGCCCCAACAGTCAAATTAGTTTGCACTATCTGAAGAAATGTCTCAGCTTAGTCTCCCATGCAATTAGGAGGAGAGGGGGAAAGGAAAGGAAATAGCAAAGCAATGGAAACAAAGAAACAAAAGGAAAATGGAAAGAAACAGCCACTGAGTTTAGACATTGAAATAAAATTGGTCTTGAATTGAGACTCAGAAGAGAGAAAACATTTTGCAAATGGTCTGAATTGCTTTCTTTCTGTTAGTTTTTATGGGTTTTGAGATATTTTTTCAACTTTGTTTAAAGAAAGTGTTAACCTACTAGCTCCTAGTGACACTGATTAATTACTTTTCACAACATTGGTAGGACTGTCAATTCCAGTATTCTCATACATGCCAAGTCCAACATTTTCTCCAGATTCTTTTGTGTAGCTCTTGGAACTTAGAGGTAATACCATGTTTTAAGTAATTATTATTTTAAAGAATCAACTATAGGAACAACCCAGCTTTTGCATTATAGAGATAGACATGGTAAATCTAGTTAATGCCAACTCTTCTGTCATCTCTCTGCTCAATTATTACATCCTCAGGCACCTTTCTCTGACTTACTTGACTGCATATATTCACAGTTTTACATTCACTAATGTTTCATGCAATTATGCTTCCTAACCTTTATCATAACTGCTATTTTATATTCAATTGAGCAATTAATTACTATGTTTTATTACTAAAATATAGAATTACTGAGGACAGATTATATTTAATTTTTCTCTTTCAGAATATAGTATATACCTGACACCAAATAAAACATTTAAAGCAAATTTTTTTGTATGAAGGCATATGTCAGTCTGCTGGTCCGTACATTTACTAGCTATGGAAGTCTACTGCTGTTAATAGCTTAGTATGCCACATTCAAGGTCTGGAAAATAAGCCTTTTCTGTTCATCATTTGTATTCTTGATATTCTTGCCTTAAATTGTTTTCCAATGCTTTGACTCCATTTCCATCATTTATTCAAAGCATATCCAAAGAGCTCCCTTCCATTATTTTTTGTTTGAATTGATTTCCTTTCAATCTGATTTTCTCAGTGACTCAGAAATGTCAGATCTGCATCAAACATTATGATCAGTTCATAAATATCTGGAGTTTTAAAGACTTTCATTTATTTACATATGCATAAATATTTATTAAGAAAACAGATATTTAGCCTTTGCCTTGCACAGAAGGGAGTTAAAAACAATTTTATTTTTTCTTGGATGAACAGATACTTACAGGATGTAAAGAAACAGGTCTTTTTGATGCTACTGAAGGCTGACTCCTATTGCAGGGTAGGATGTATAAAACTAGAGGAGAATGTTAAATATACATGTCTGCTTTCCATTCATGACTTTTCTCTCAGACCCATGATCTTACTAGATCTAGTGTGAAGCAGAAACACATATGAGGAGTTTTTCAAAAGTAATGATAAGTGTCATTTCAATTACTCCAACCCCTCTCTTCTTCCAAAAGAATAAAGGTAGGACTGAAAGTTCCAAGTTTCTAATCATGGATTGGTCTTTTTGATGACCAGATCCTATTTAGATACCTACCAAGAACTGTGTCCTTAGAACAAAGGGCATATCTATCACCCCCAAAATTTCTAAGATTTCAGGATCTCTATATCAGGAACCAGGGTTAAAGATCAAATATGGCATTAAATGATGCATCAAGATTCCGTGTTGTTTGCAAAATTAAAAGGGTTTTAGGGCCTCTGTACCAAGAAAACAGGGCAGAGACCAAATATATATGCTTCAAGAAGGCTAAAAGATTTATCAGATTTATGTACAATCTCCAAGGCTTTTAATAAAAATGCATTTAAAACATGAAAAAAAAAAAGAATGAAAGGCGAGAGAACTGAGGATACTGCTGAGGGAGTTCATACGGTTAAACAAAAAGTTGAAGTTTGAAATGGAGGGAGGAAGATTTAGGAAGGCATGCCAGGTCAAAGGACTCTGCCGTTGAGGACAAGAGGAAAGTTTGTTTCTGTGCCAGTATTTTCCACATTCAATGAATGAAATTCCAAGGAGCAATTTAGAAGAAACAGGAAACATCATCAAGTGCTGAACATGATACTGGAAACTTGGAGGCTCATGTCAGCTCTGTGATTAATTTACTGTGTGACGTAGAGTGAGTCACTTAACTTCTGGAGATCTCAAGTCCTGTAATTGTATAACTTTCCTTCTGTCTATAGTGTTCTAATCAACCTCTTCTGGCAAGTCAAGAAGCAATATTGAATTACTCCTGACATCACTATTTAGTGTTCCTATTTTGGCTATTTTGTGTCTTTTTTAAACTACAATAACTACAATGTCAACACATCATTTGTGGATTGACATCCATCAGAAAGATTACAAAGGGTAATATGTCAGGAATTCTTATTCAAAAAAAGTCAATGCAACTTTTTTTCTCATAAGCATATTGCTCGTTGTGTTTACTAAGGATTTAACCCAGGAGTACTTTACCCCTGAATTACATTCCCAGAACTTTCTCTTTTTTTCATCCTGAGACATGTTCTTGCTCAGTTGTTCAGGGTCTCCCTAAGTTGCTGAGGCTGACTTTGAACTTGTGATCTTCCTACCTCAGCCTCCTGAGTCACTGAGATTACAGGCATGCATTACCATGCCTGGCAATTCATATGGCTCATATTTGAGGAAGGATTTACTTTTGGCAAATATTTAGCCAAGTTTTAGTGTTGTTATTTGTCAACCATCCTCAAGAATTTGGGCTGAGTTTTCACAGAACCAGAATGAGACTCAAGGCAAGAAATTGTAATTCCCTGTACTACCCTTCTCTCATTTCCTATCCCAATCAACCTTCTCTCACTGCAGAGGGTGTATGAGTATATGTGTGTAGTAATGAAGGAGACTGTGTAGAGGGATTGCTATCTGTTTCTATTCAAATAGAAGCTCTCCTTCTAGGTCATTGTGACCTCTCTGCTGGCTCTGGATGCTAGTGGTAGTACTCTGCCAAATTTTCCTTGGCATTAAGAATGTCCTGAACTACTTGTGCTACACTAGGATGTAGTTCAGTGCCTGGCTACAAAAGATTTCTAATGATGGAGATTCCTCAAGGAGGTTCCACTCCTTCCTTTATTTATCCATTCATCTCTGGTTGACTGAATGAATAAAGGAAGGCACCAGTCCTTGACCTGCTGTGGCAATCTCTGGGGGACCAGCAAGTAACTTCACTTTTTCCTCAAAACTATCCTAGGCAGTAAGAAAACAAGAATCTCATGATTGCCGTGGATCTGTGAAAACCTGTACTGAAGTTCTTCCAATTCATTGTTACTCTGCCCATTTTCTACAGTTTGTTTTTCATAGTCCAGTGGGTCTGGGCATAGTGACATAGCTTACAGATGAGAAAGCATCTAGGAAATGGGATTCCCTCCTTACAGATATGATCATATTCTATAGCATCCACAGAGAGATTGGCTCTCTGAATCACAAAAGATAAGGAAGGGAAGTGATACTCTAACTGCTCATCAATTTCTAGACTGCCAAAATAAAAAAGGTCCATTTGTTTTTCCTTTTAACCTGTTTTAAAATATTTATGATTTAAATGATACCTATCCAGTCCTAGAAATGGAAAGCAAAATATACAGATCTACAATCAAGAATCAGGCTCCTGTTGAATCTAGCTATTCGAAATTTTTATTCTTTGTTTCTAGCTGCGGGGCCCTTCCACAGCGATTCCTATAGTAGTTGACAACCTCTGGGGACTGAGAGTCCCAGGCAATGCTTTACATCATTGTATAATACTGCTGAAATAAAAACTCGACAACTGTATTAGTCAGAACTCATTTGGTTGCTGAAAAACCTCACATATGCTAGTTTAAACAAACACAAAAATCACAAAATATAAATGCATTAGCTACTATTACTAGGAAGCCCAATTCAGTTGGCTGCAGGACTAACTAGATTTAAAACCCCTAACAATATCATCAGAGTGTTTGTCTCCTTGCTTTTCTTACTTTTCTATCAACTTTATTCTTAGGTAGACACTTACATTTTTACAAACTTACTCCTATGAAGGAATATGACTATTTCCCAAGAGTGCTAGTGAAATTCCCAGGGAGAGTCTCATGAGCCTACAACCAACATCTGGATAAAAAGGGATAGTTCTTTGAAAAATCAGGCCTGGGTTACTGTATATCACTGAAGCCAGAAATAGGATCAATCCTGTCAAAATTACTGAATATTTGAGAAATGAAAACTTAAACTTCTCCAAGAAAAATTGAAATATTTCAAAAAGGGAGAGAAAAATCTACTGTGTAGGGAAAAATAACATATGCCTATCCCAATGCATCCCAATCTCAATTTTAAAAAGTAGCTTATTCACACACACACACACACACACACACACACACACACACTCAGAAATCTGGGAATTTCTCCTTTAAGCAATGGGAAACTAGTCAATAATATTAAAGAAGCAATAAAATCACCTATGAGTTTTAAAACTTTACTGCCATTCACAATTTCACTCCTTTATCCTTTTTGTTCTTTAATTAAAGTGATCTTTGGAAGCTATTCATAAAAACCCATTTCCCCTCTGATAACTAATTAGGCTAACCTCCACTGAACCCCCAACCATTGTGTTGTGTATGTGCAAAGAGCTTCTGAAGAGTCATCATTTCACCTGTCCCAGGATGAGGTATCCATGGAAACCTTGAACTTCTCATGTCTGGTGTTTGGCAGGCTCAGGCACCCAGAGGGCAATTTATTGCTAGGCTGCCCAGAGACCAGCACTTGGGCTTACAATCTGGATTTAGATGATTTTGTTAATGGCAACTCTTCACCTAAATCTATCTTGGCTGATCCCAGTACCATTCTGACAAACTCATTCAGGAAGGTAAACATACCAACTCAACTAGATCAGCTAATAAAGGTGAGGAGCAGAAATCTACTATTAGGTTAAAGCAAGGATATGGAATAATCACTCAATTTTTTTATACTTTTAAGGGCATATATATATATATACACACACATACACACACACATACTATATACCGTATTATATATAATATGCATTATATATATTATACATTAAATATATTCTTGACATATATATAATACAAATATGTCTATGTAAAAAGCAAATAGGCAAGTCAACATTTTTCTATTTGTACACACATACATAAAAGAGTAGTGTTTCCCCTTAGGTTAAGGCCGGAGATCACTGATGTTGACACGCTTTGTTCTTTCAGCCTCCCCAAGCTCCCTAGACCTTGCATTTTGCTTTTGTCCTCTCAGTATGTGAGGGCTGACCTTAACAGAAAGTCAGCTGTCTTAAATATGGCAGGTCGTCTATCAGATCCTCCCCAGACTGTCGGAGTTCCTTTTAATCTCACTTGTAATTTTCCGAGGGAGGGTTACAAAAGCCACAAACAGAATTCTAATGTTGTAAACTACCTTTGGAGACAGTAAATATTTCCTTTTTCATGAGGACAGGCTGTATGTCAACTGATCTCAGAGAAGATGAAGACATGCTCCCAGTTAAAGCTTATTGTCTTTAAATTGTCCATGAATTGAGTCATTTGCATTACTATTCTGAAATGATTTTTTCTACATATAGCTACAGAATAGGCACTGGCATACATTTCTTGTTACTGCATGCCTGATTCTCAAAGATTTTTCTTTTCTTCTGACAAAACCAAAATATTAATTGCTTCTGTAATTGCAGGATATTCACCCCACTAATTTACAAATTCATTCATTATGCATTCTGAGCATCAGATACAGAAAGTAATGAGAAAATTAATGGATATCTCCCCATTGAGAAGAAAATATAGGCTCTGGAAAGCTGACTGATAAAGGCTGGACTGAACGCCCCTAAATATTAAGGCAATAATGACTTTTCAAGATATCTAGATAAATGGACTTCCAAATTTCTTAAATCAGCTAGCAAGTAAACACTATAAACTAAATAAAACTGCATCACAAATTAGTTTGGTAAGTGAGCTTTTGTTTTAATTATTTATGCTAATACCTCATAGCTTTCTCAGAGATGGTAAAATAAGGTTAGGAAATCTTTACAACAATCCTTTATCTAAGTGTGCAGATAGAAGGATAACATAAGTGATGCTGTGACCTTGCTTATGAATTCAACAAATATTTGCCAAATCTTTGCTAAGGTTAAATTTTTAAATTAAAAAAAAATGAACATGATAGTTTCTACCCTAAAGAAGTACCTCTTAGGGAGTAAAAGGAACATCTGACTCATGAAGTACCTGGGAAGAGGTGAAAATACTTCACTTCAAAGACAATAGAGGTTTGACTTACAAGGAATGCAATACATTTCTGACAGGTGGATCTAGGAAGAGGTCATGCTACATTCTGGAATATGCATGTACTTTAAAAGATCTAGGGTGTGCAGAGGATGGGGGGTGGGTGGCACCCGGGTGAATGTTGGTTTTGTTCCTGGAAACAGGACATGGGACAACTGGTTCAAGACCAGAAAGTAGCAGACATGGAGACAGAATAAGAATAGCAAGTTTGAGAAATCACTGAATGCTGGAGACAGAAGTAACCTCACAGGCCTGTGATCACAGCAAAGACTTGTGATTTTAACAAAATGCTTTTCTGTCTTACTCAATATAATATACTCCAAGGAGAAGTCAATAATTGTGAGGATAGATACGGTAATGGAGTCAACAGTCCCTGAAATCCTATAAGAGAAAGTTCCCTACCTCATCCTCTGATGGGCATAAAACCAAGAATCAGACATCTCACTCAGGATGCATGACTTATGTGGCAAGAGAAGTCACTCACACACATTAAATGAATAAACAAAAAGTTCCAAATAATATTACATTTAATATGTAATAAGCAAAAACACTAGATTTATCAATTAGGTCTCTTATTACTTTCAAGAAGGGAATATGGAGTATAAGGCTAACTAAATCAATTAAAGTCACTCAATTAGTAAGGGACAGATCTCGGAATAGAACCAGACCATTTGATTTCAAAACCCATTCTCTTAAATAGAGTACTTTTCTCTTTGTATCTCAGTGAGACCTGCTGTTTGACTAACACAGACAATGTCCTCAAAAGCTTCCGCAGAGGACAGAGCACAGATAATGTCAGTAAGCTGACAAGTCATTGCAGTGATAGTGTTGTTTGCCAGGTGCTCTGACACGACCAGAATCTGGAAGTGAAAACAGGTGTCACCGACTTAGAGATGCAGTCTCAGGCTGCTGCTTCTTAACAGACTTGTCAAGATTGCCTGCATTGGCTGGCACGCTGTGCATCCAGCCATTGAGGCAGGTCATTCTGTCCACCCAGGGATTGATCGGGCAACTGGGCTTAGGAAGCAACAAATGGAAGGAGTTTCTAAGGCCACAGAGGGGATTCCTGTAAGAGTTAAAAGCTGTCATCTGTGCAGTCGCTTGAATCTACATATAATATCTTCAGCATCCAAACGGATGGGGACTTGTGGATATACATTTTAGTATAAGAAAATCAAAGAATGTAAATTGTAAAAGTACACACTTGAATTTCACAAAGTGAAAAGCCAAGCTCCAGAAGTCGGGGGTCCTCAACTGCTCTCTGACTAAGCAAGGTAAAAGGTCTCTCACTCTTGCTATCCCCACCCCAATTCAAGCCTGAATGCCCCAGACATGGTCTTTTCTGAACGTTTTCTTCCATTTTCCTCTTTACCAAAGTGCACTTGTCCCATGCACCACCACTTTGGCAGCATTTTCTTTGTGTTCTTGGTGAAAAGGAAGATAATGTTGCAAGAAGGAAAGTGACTGTGAGTGCCAACTCTAATATATTAGCTTGGAATTTAGATATCCCTGAATGGTTCATCTACTTCATGTAAGACAGACATTGGAGTGCATAATGCCCAGGAACAATCTCTGAAATTTAAATTACCTTCAAAGTGTAAGAAAATAATGGGCATTTCACATAGGAATGTGCAACAAATATGTGCTTATAGAAACTAGGTAGTCATTGAGAGGGATGATGTGAAGCATCACAGTGGATGACTTGGTGATATCAGGATGGTTTAAAAGCTATCACAATTGCAATCCTGAATTGTTTTGTATTTAGTATTGTGTGTGAGTTCTCCAGAGGAAGAAAAATAATGTGTGTATATGGATGCGTACGCATATATGTTTTTTCCATATACACATATGGAAATATATATATATATATATATATATATATATAGAGAGAGAGAGAGAGAGAGAAACTGAGAGAGACAGAGAGAGACAGAGACAGAGAGAGAGACAAGGAGAGAGAGTGAGAGAGAGACAGAGAGAAAGAGAAATAGATTTTGAGAGGTTGACTCACATGTTTATAAAGACTGAGAATCTGCCACCTGAAAGCTGGAAGTCAGGAAAACCATGGACATAATTCCAGTCCAATCTCCAAGGTCTTACAATAAAGGAAGCTGACCATGTGAATCTTGGCTGTAGTCCAAAGACTGAGGAAAAGGAAGGCTGATGCCTGAGGGCAGAAGAAGGTGGATATCCCAGCTCAATCTGAGGGTAAACTCATTCTTTCTCTACTTTTCCTTCATATCTTCAATAGATTGAACGGTGCTCACATACGTTAATGAGGTCATCTTTTCCAAAGCAACAAATATGACTTTATAACAATAGCTGTAAGAATAACACTGTTTTTATGCAATGTGATACCCACCACATGCCTGATAATGAGGAAACAAAGAAATAAACTGGAGAGCAAAATAACGGTCTTCAATTTGTGGAACTCTTCCTCTGGATAGTGGGAAGGATAGATTTAAGGGGATTGACTTCAAAGGTGGGAAAAATCTTCCAGGGGATAAGTTAAAAAGAGCTTAAATGAAATCAGTGATCACAGATAGAGAGAGAAGATGGAAGCATAAAATAATAGAGGGATAGACATGGAACAACTTGGTTCACAATTGGATTTAGACATGTGGGAGGCAGAGGAATGTAGGATTTCAAAAGATCTCATCTGGACTACTGGGGATATTGGCATGCTCCTTGGACCTTCCAAAAGAACTTTTCACCAGGGAGCTATACATGTGATTCTGGACTTCAAGACATAGGTCTGAGACTCGTGAACACTCAGATGATGACTAAGTCTATAAAAATGGCTAGAAGCAGCCAAGGAGGAAATGCCAAATGAGCACAGAAACAATGAAAGTCAAGGATAGAATCCATGGACACATAATTCTGAGAAGAGTGATTGAACATTTGGGTATCAAGATTACTAGACAGAGAACAGGTCACCAATCCAAAGAATTTTTTAAGAAGAATTTTTTGAAAGGGAGTCACTGATTTGCAAATAGTAAAAGATCACTGCAAACAGTTCTTAGGATTGGCAGCAAGCATGGCATTTATGCCTTTGCATAACATGTTAGGAGAATGAGGTGGAGATTGAATTCAGATTGTGGATATTTATGTGCCAATCAGAAGTTATTAACAGAAACCAGCACATAAATGTACAAGGAAATTTTTTAATTGTGCAACCTTCTCCCAATCACTTTTATGTCCCACTTCATCCTTTTCCTTTTTCACCTCATACAAATATTTTCCCAAATAATCTACATTTGAGAATGAGTGGAGTGACAGAAATAAGAAAGTAACTAAATTAGACTCTTAAAATACAAAATTGCATATTTTTCTGAGACAAAGGGACTATTAGAGAAGAAAGCTGAAAATATAGAACAGAGGAAAGACAACTAATGGTGCAGGATTGATGTAGATCTAAAAGCGGGCTGAGAGCCCTCCAGATATAGAGGTATTAGACTTCACAGAAATCAGCAACCTCTCATTTTCTGAGACTGGGAAGTGTACGGTAAGATGTCTAATGATTCAGATGAATTTGTAGGTACTAGTCCAAGATGGCAATGTTATTCTTTTTGATGCTTTTACTTCCTCTCTGAGGTGAAGTGAGAGGGCAAGACCATCTGCTAAAAATGAGGATAAGGTTAGAGATCTGAGACAAGAAGTGCAGATTTTAAAGAACTAAATGAGGAATAAGAAAGGGCTTCTGCTTATAATAAGTGAAATGATTGACAAGAGCATTGATGGCTCTGCTAAGATTGAAAACTTAATTTATAGTGGTGCCAATAAGCACAGGCATGTATATTTTTTCCAAATATTCCCAGGTCTATGCATAAGGTCAGAAAATAAGGAATTTGGCTTATTTTTGCTTTGTGCAGATGCCAAGTTTAGAAATCATATCAAACTCATCCTAAGTTCATACTTCTTTTTATGACATTCCTTTTACAAATGCAATCCAAATCAACACCTAGGTTGATAGTGAGCTGAGAGGAGCCCTGATAACTGTGTGATGTCTTGGACTTTCCTTTGATCCTCATCAGAGTCATCTGCCATTGTGATCCCTAGGCCTGATTCAAGCAAGCATCATGAACCTGCTTGATTTTTTTTCCCCTCTCTCTCTTTCTCTTTAGAGATTCTGTGGGACATTCATTCTACACTGGAAGCATATGTAATCATGCATTTATGATATTTGAAATATTTTAACATTTTAATGGAAATAATTTAAAACCTTCAGCAATTCATATGAAATTCCAGCTAACGAGTTCTCTGGTTAATTCATGAAAAACTCCAGCCATAGTAATTGTTTGGTTCCTCCTTGGCCACCTTTCTGTCCATTTATTCACTCACACATTGCAATGAAGACATGGGACAGATGTTTTTCAAATAGGTACATGGACAAAGCAATTAGATCTTGTGGAGAATGTGACGTCCTTTACCATGGTGTTGTTATCTTCTATAGGGAATTCAGACATTATGCAGTTATATAATTTATTACTTAATTATAATTGTCTAATGTATTAAAATGTAATACTTTTAATGAATTGTTATATGCATTACAGATATAATTTTCCTCTATTTTTGCCTAAAATGAATTTATTAAAGTAACAAATTAACCATTAAAATACTTTTTTAAAATTTATTTAATTTTGATCCATTAAAATACTTCTGATGTTTAAAGAATAAATTTTTGGTCACTTTAAAAGCTTAGTTATTCATGATAACTAATTCCCTGAACGTTCAAAAGAACCACTGATTTTAATGTAAATCAAACACATACTTTTATTTGTTAGGGCAAATATGTGAAGATACCCTTAGGCAAGCATATACATATTTGTATAATTTACCCACACATATTCCTGCATATATATTACACATACTGCCTAAGTCTATTGATTTATAATTTTAACAAGATATTTTAGAAGCAAAGTCCTTAGGAGAAAATTCAAAGAAGAAACCAGACATAGCTGTTAGCAAAATATTTAGCATTAACCTTCTCTTTTCTCTGTTCATAGCAACTACCGGCTGCCATGGCAACACTTCCCCCAGCACAAGGCAGCTTCTGGGATGAAAAGCACAAGGCCTTGGAGACTTCAAATGTCTCTTGTACAAAGCAGTCTAAACCCTTTACCCTAGAGCCATTACCATCCGATGCCTCAATGACTGGGTACACCATTTAATTTATTATGTCCTGCTTTTCCCTCCACTCAATCAATATTACTCCAGAACACCGGGAGAGAGAAAACCTATTACATTTCCTTGCACACAAAGTAGCTCAAAAAGAGTTTTTTTTTTTTTTAATTACTCTGTTGAGTTCCAAACAAATTTCAGATAGTTCTAAGTAAATTAGGCAGTTAAGCTCACTAATTTCCTCTGATTGTGCTCTCATTCACTCACTCCCTGGTGCTATGGTCTAAACCACATTAACTACTGTTGATCCCACAAAAGCACCATTTAGGCCTTTGTTCCTGCCTTTCCCTGGCTACCTCCTCCCACCAACCTGTGTAATTACTACTTGTCATTCAGGTTAAGGCCATTCGGATTAAGGCTCCCTTCTTCAGATGGGGTAGAGCAACTTCCACCCCAGTGTCCTGTGCTGGCCACTATCATTGATCTGAGATGTCCTTTTAATTTTTTGATTGCCTTAATTACTCCAATTGACAACAAGCTCCTCTATTTATTGTAATCCCAGCTGTATTCCCATGGCTCTGGGTTCCAGTGGGGTCTACAGACATTGAGTGCCTTCTAAGTGCCAGTCAATATGATAGGGTCTAGGTCCAATGGTGAACAAGACAAAAAAGTTTTCTGCAATAACTAAGCTTAATCTTCACTGGAGGGAAACAAAAAATAAACATATAAACAAATTAAGAAAAATAATCTCCAAGAATATTTCACTGCTCCCCCAAAATAAGGCAGAATACTGAAATGGCATTATTGGGGATGTTTGAAAGTGCTTTTGAGAGGACAGCTACACAAAGCACCTCGGGTAAGGTGACACTTAAACTGGGGCATGAAGAAAACAACCAGGAAGAGAACTGGCGG
Organism: Glaucomys volans; assembly: GCA_020662805.1. Classification (NCBI taxonomy): domain Eukaryota; kingdom Metazoa; phylum Chordata; class Mammalia; order Rodentia; family Sciuridae; genus Glaucomys; species Glaucomys volans. The sequence continues at coordinate 42,372 of JAJEJO010001256.1, forward strand.
GAGCACTTTTCAGACAGGAAACAGTCTATGCAGATACTTACAGGCAGGAAGATTGCCTGAGCATATTTGGAAGTATATATGGCAGATGTAAAGAATGGAAAGCAGATTGCATGAGGTGGCTGTGAGGAAATAGAGGGTACATCAGTACCAATTGCATGTCATGGTGAGAAGCAGCAAATTTTTAAATGGGATCAAAATGTGATTCAAAGCATTTGAAAATTTTCTTTGACCTACTTTGGAAACGTAAGTAAAATAAAGATATCATTTATTGAGATTATACAATATATCAGGAGTCATACTAAGTGCTTTTCATAAAATAGCTCACTGGATTTTATTATCAATTCTATGAGGTAGGATTCTACAGATGAACAAATTGAAGCACAAAAAATTTAAACAACTCTTTAAAACCCATGGGTAGGAAATGAATCACCAGAATACAGATCCCAATAATCTAATTCCAGAAGCTAAACTCTTATCCAATGTGGTAAGACTTTGTTGAGTATCTTGCTAAAACCCACACTATAGTAAAAGTAAATTTTGGAAATAATGTCTTGGCCTCTGGAATTGCAGCTTGATGAACTCATTATAATGGACTCTGTGGTCATCAGTGACTGCTTATGGGATGCCATTATCACCATCATCAAGAGTAAATATTTAATGAGCATCTGCCACCTGCAACGTTTGTGGCTGAGCACAATGAGGATTACAAGAAGGACAAAATATGGTTTCTGTTCAGCTGTATTCCAGTTTGGCTGATGAGATAAAACAACTACAGTTGGTTCTTTGTCTCTATGGGGTCTGCAGCAGAGGATGCAAACAACCTTGGATCAAAAATATTCAGGAAAAAAATGGTATTTGTACTGAACATGCAGACATTTTTTCTAATGACCACCCCCTAAGTGATACATTATAACAACTAGTTACATAGCATTTATTATATTAGATGTTATAAGTAATCTAGAGGTGATTAAGTATAGGGGAGGATATGCATAGGTTTTATGTGAATACTATGCCACTTTATATAAAGAATTGAGCATCCTCAGATTTTGGTATCTATGGGTATTCTGGAACCAAAATCTCCCTGGATACTGACAGATGAATAAAAGTGTAAGGCCCAGAAACTTCTCATAGGAATAATAAGTTTCGCAGCAAGCTGACACCAACAAGACCACTGTAGTCTGGCTAGGACTATGGAGATGTGAGCAGATATGGAAAAGGTGAAAAAGAAGAAAAAGAAAAAGTTTATAAAAGGGGAAAAAAGGAAATATGCAAAAACATGAAAATGGAAAGATTCCTGAAGAGGGGCTGTTTTAGTGAGATTTGTGTGGTTATAACCTAAATGCCTAACAAGAAAAACTTAGAGGAGGGAACATTTATTTGGGGCTCATGGTTTCAGAGGTCTCAATCCACATATGCCAATCTCTATAGCTCTGTGCCCAAGGTGAGCCAGCACATCATGGGGGAAGGGCCCAGTGGAAGAAAGTTGTTTAGTTCATGGCCAAGTCTGGAAACAGAGAGGGGGAAGCAACCACAGGGGAGATGCACCCTTGCAGGGCACTCTCCCAGTGACCCACCTCCTCCAGCCACATCTCACCTGCCTAAAGTTATCAACCAGTCAGGCCATTCAGACTGAGATGAACTGATTAGGTTATACCACTCACAATCCAATAATTTCACCTCTGAATATTCCTACATTAACACAGGAACTTTTGTGGGATACCTCATATCCAAACCATAACAAGAGCTGTGATCAATAAGGAATAAATGGTACTCCACGGTCCAAAGAGCCACAGACAAATATACCATGAGACGTGGTGCACTCCTGCCTTCCCTTCTCCCTGACTCTCACTCTTCCTAGTCTACAGACTCAGGCTGGAATCTGGAATCGTGACCCCAAAACAGACAGTGTTTTTCCTTCTCCCTACCACAGAGAAAGACAGAGTTGCTTATCCTCCTTTTTCACAGAACAAGGGAAGGAGGCTCCCAAGTTAGGAGGACCGGCTAAAGTGCCTGACACCTCTTCTCCAGTTGAACATCTGCTTTGGTTGCAGACTTGTTCACCCATCCAGAAAAAGAGAATTGGAGGAAACAAAGACAGTGGGATGAACATCCTGCACACCCACTCTGATCTGTCAAGAATGAGTTTCCCATGTGCTGAGTGCATCTGAAGGCGGTACATCTCACCATTGCTTTGTTCAATTTGCTTTCCACACGGCGAGGGTTTAAGATGATATCTAACCATTTAATTTGAAGGATGATGTCTTTTTTAAAAAAGTCATCTCTGATGAAATATGTAAATAAATCAGGTTAAATAGATCAAAAGCACTTTCTTTGGAACAGGTCAAGGTTATGTTAAAACTGACCAAAATGAAATAATATCTAAAATTGAAAATAGAAAAAAAAAATATAAGTTTGGGCTGCTTTTCCTTCAAGTTAACAAATTGGGTGTTTGAGTCCCAAATAAATCAGAAAAGTATGATTCCTGCTCTCTTGATGATGTGTGCTGTGTAATGAATATGAATAGCTTCATGGGCAAAAATAGTGTTCAATACAGATGAGGAAATATTTTAAAAATATAGAGCAACTCCCAATGAGTTCTCTCTGTGCCCTCAACATTTTAATGATGCCCAGTAGAATTACCCATAAAGATATTTTGCTTGCACAGCTTCTGCTGGAAGAGCAAGACCCAGGTTTCTGCCAATCTCACTCAACGTTAGCAATTACAGAAGAGCAGCATCAGAGTTTCCTTGTATGCTATGAAAAATTATAAAGCTTACTAAGCAACCACTATTCCTCTGATTACCTTGGCCATAATTTAATTTAATTTATTTTATTTTACTTTTATTGAAGACAAAAGCATGTAAAGAGATATGAAGCTCCTGAAGTCAGCAAATGGCTGGGACTGGAACACTAATTGAACACGTGCTTGCAGCTTCCCACTAGCAGCTGGGCATGCTCTAGAAGAGGCTCTGCTTGCCTTGTGCCCCTGCAGTCACATCAACCCCCCATGCAGCTGTGCTGTGTGCTAATGCCTCCTCCGGCAGATGGGAAATGGCATTTCAGGGAGTACCTGGCCTATTACACAGTGATCTTCCTCGGTGAAAAAGGTCATATATATTAAAAAGATGGTCCTCCTGGGTTATTGAAATTTTCTATTACTTGTATAAAACATCTTTTCTTTATTCTCTTTTCTTCTGCCATTGCCTTGTTGTTCCTCCAGGTGGCACATAAAATCACACACTTCCCTTCTCTGCAACTGAGGGGCATAGTAGTATAATGGTATCTTCAACAATTGCTCCCCCCCCCCAAACCAAAATAGTCTTTCTACAACATTTATTCTCCCTCCCAGATTCCATACTTAATTTCATATAAATATTATATAAAATATTGTGTGCAACTTATTTACTACTTAAAAATCATCTTTAAACCTCATACTAGAATCTTCCACTTAATAAACATAGAATACTAGCTAGAGGAACCAGAAGGTCCCAGGAGAAATAGGAGGAAGGATTGGAAACAATACTTGATGGAAAAGAAGACAACTGGACAGATTTTCTCCTTAATTGGATGGGTGACCTTGAACCATTTCTTAACCACTGCTTAACCTTTCTGGTCTGAAACTCCTGATTCAGAAAATAAGATAATGTAATTCCCCTTAACACGCTGCGTCTTTCGTAGCCATTAATCATATTGTGTGAATACATATTGGTGATTTAAAGTATTTAATTTTATTTGAAATTTGGATAGACAGGTTATTAGAAGAAAATATTAATTACCTAGTTTTTGAGAATTCTAATAAGAAAACTGTTACTTCTTATCTTACACTCTGGTTCCAAACTACTCAAAACACCATTCCTGGATGGTTGGATTTCTAAAGAATTATTTCCTAGGATACTGTTGCGATAACTGACATTAATTACTAAGCATAAAACACAGAAATCCTTAAAAAATAATGTTTGTTAAGACTTATTTTTCCTTCACATGTTTGTTTCACTATAATGAATGTGGCAAAAACTACAGTCAGTCTCAATTACATAACATGGAATTCATATTCTGATAATAAATCTAAAAATGTGTGTAACTACATTTAATGCACTGAGGGTCATTATTCTTATTAAGTAATGAGTGATCACATACTTAAATATACTTCAACTGGCTGCAAATACATGGTTGTATCATCTATTAAAGTTACTGTTTGGCTGTGTATAATTCCAATAAGTATTTGGGTACAGAGTTTGCTTCCTAATTTTATTTTAGATTGAATTCGATTATTACAACAAACTTTTAACTGAATTTTGATTTCTGTGATATTTATTTGTGATACTCATATTTTTATAATTAGGAAGTACTTTATCAAATATGAGTTTATGTATATAGAGCTGCATATATGCAGATATATATTTACAATGCATACATATGTGCATGTATGTATATGTATGCATAAACATAACTATTTTCAAATGTGTAAAAGAAAAGTATAGACCTTAAAGACAACTCCAATTTCTTTCTGCTTCTGTCCTTTCCCCTCATAAATTACCATCCTATGCTGTCCAACAATAATCCAGAGTGATAATTCAATGTCAGAGCACTCTTGAGGACCTCTTCATTTCTGCAGTGATTTGGAATGCCACCCCAAGAACACATCAAGCTCCCATATATGTGCTGATCTTTCTAGTATTAGACTATTTTCTTTTTTTTTTAATTTTGATTCATCGTGCACAAATGGGATAAAGCTATCATTTCTCTGGTTGTGCACAAAATAGAGTCGCACCATTTGTGTAATCATAAATGTACATAGGGTAATGATGTTTGTCTCATTCTATTATTTTTTCTTCCAATTACCCCTCCCCCGTTTTCCTCTCCACAATCCATCCTTCCTCCATTCTTGCCTCCCTCCCACCCACCCCCATTATATATCATCCTCCACTTATCAGAGAAATCATCAGTCTTTGTTTTTTGGGATTGGCTTATCTCACTTAACATGATATTCTCCAACTCTATCCATTTACCTGCAAAAGCCACATTTTTATTCTTCTTTATGGCTGAATAATATCACATTGTTAACTTATGCTGCCTGAAGTTGGCTAGGATTCTCTGTTGAAGTTCATATGTAAACCATTAAATTTGAGTGTTCATACTTTTTTAAAATATGCATGTAATGCTACTAACATCTAAGCAAAGCTGTAAGTAATCCTATATGTTTTGATATTTACATTTTTGTTTTCCTTTCATCATTCACATCCCAATATTATCTAATTTTCATATAATTTCTTTGTGGACTATTTATAAACATATTATCTGCAAATTGTTGAGGATTTTCTAGTTATCATTTTTAAATTAATTTCTACCTGAATTCTGTTTGGGAATTTGAGATGATAAAAATTGTTTTTAGTGTTTTGAGACTTGATTTAGCAGAAAATGAACTTCTTAAAGAGAATATAACTTTTTCATTAATTGGGCATAGCATGCTAAGTATATAAATTAAATCATATCCATTATTTCATTCAAATCCCATATGTTCTTGCTGATTTTTTGCCTCTATTCTTTCAGTTGCTGAGTGATACTTGTTAAAATCATTCATTGTAATTTTGAATTTTAGTGATATCAATTCTTGATATAAACTGAGGCTATATTTTTTGAGTTCATACAAATTTACAGTATTTTCTTGATAGACTGGTATTTTTATCATTATAAAATATTTCCTTTTAACTCTAGTAATGCTCTTTTTTGACTTTGCCTGATATTTTTTGTCACTGTATTAGCTTTCTCTTTGCACATATTTCCACATAGATTTCATTCTTTCTAAATCTTTATAGGTAAGGTGTTGCAACTATAGATGATTTTTTTCAAAAATCAGAACTGACAATCACTGTCTTATCAAGGAAGACATTCAGTCTTTGGTTTTTGGGATTGACTTATTTCAATTAGCATGATATTCTTCAATTCCATCCATTTATCTGCAAATGCCATAATATTATTCTTCTTTATGGCTGAATAATATTCCATTGTGTATATATACCACAGTTTCTTTATCCATTCATCTGTTGAAAGGCATCTAGGTTGGCTCCATAATTTAGCTATTGTGAATTGAGCTGCTATAAACATTGATGTGGCTACGTTACTATAGTATGCTAATTTTAAGTCCTTTGGGTATAGACCAAGGAATGGGATGGCTGGGTCAAAAGGTGGGTCTATTCTAAGTTTTCTGAGGAATCTCCACACTGTTTTCCAGGGTGGCCGCACCAATTTGCACTCCACCAGCAATGTAAAAGTGTGTCTTTTTCCCACATCCATGCCAATATCTCTTATTGCTTGTGTTCATGATAACAACCATTCTAATTGGAGTAAAATGAAATCTTAAAGTTGTTTTAATTTGCATTTCTCTAATTACTAGAGATTTTGAACACTTTTCATATATTTATTAATCACCTGTATATCTTCTGTAAAGTGTCTGTCCAGTTCCTTTGCCCATGTATTGATTGGGTTCTTTGTATTTTGGTGTGAAGTTTTGTAAGTCATTTATAAATATTGAGATTAGTGCTCTATCTGAAGTGCATGTGGAAATGATTTTCTCCCACTCTGTAGGCTTTCTTTTCACATTATTGATTGTATCCTTTGCTGAGAAAAAGCTTTTTAGTTTGAATCCATCTCATTTATTGATTCTTGTTTTGATTTCTCCCTGATAAGTGGATGATGACACATAATGGGGGTGGAGGTGGGGATGAGAGAAGAATGGAAGAACTTTAGATTACTTAGAGGAAAATGAGAGGAGGGAGGGGGTGGGGGTATGAAAGATGGTGAAATGTGACAGACATCATTACCCTATGTACATGTATGATTACACGAATGGTATGAATCTATATCTTGCACAACCATAGGAACAAAAAGTTGTATCCCATTTGTGTACAATGAATCAAAATGCAGTCTGTTAAAAAAAAAAAGAAAGAAAGAAAAGGTCAAATTTACAATGTCTGACATCCAGTTAAAAAAAATTATCAGGTATGCAAAGAAGCAGAAACACAGCAACCAGTATAAGGGGTGAATTAATCAATCGAGACAGACTCAAAACTGACAGAGACGTTAGAGTTACTAAACAAGGGTAATTATGTCAAATTTTAGAACTGTATTCCATATACTCGAAAAGGGCAAGTAGAGACAGTAAAGAAAAAAAACACCCCCAAATTAAATTCCTGTCAATGAAAACCACAGTGTCTGAGAATAAAAGTACATTGGACAGCATTAACATTAGATTAAACAATGTAGAAAAAAGACTATGAATTCAAGAAACAGTAAAAAGTGAGACATGAAAAGGGAATTTCAAAAAATGAACAGCACTAGTGAATTTTTGAACAATTTCTGGCCACCTCCTCTATTTGTGAAACTGAAGTTTTTGAATGAGGGTGGAACTAAATGAAATGAATGAGGGTGGTACTAAAATAGTTGAACACTGTTTTTACCTTAAGAAGCAGAAAAAGATGTCCAAAGTAAATCCGAAGTAAAGAAAATAATAATGATAAGAATGGAAAGCAGTGAATTAGAAAACAGAAAACCAAGAGAGAAAATCAATGAAACCAAAAATTTATTTTTTTCCATATTTGCATTGGTGCACTACAGTTGCACATAATGGTGGGATTTGTTGTTACATATTCATACATGCACATAATACAGCCATCTACTTTGGCCAAAATCATTCCCCAGTATTTCCCCTTTCCCTCTGGTCCGTTTCCTCTACTCTGATTTTCATGAGATTCTCCCCATCTTTCTTCTCCATTTTCCTCTCTAGTTTCCACATAGAAGAGAAAAACATATGACCCTTGACTCCAGAACTTTATTTTTAAGATCAATAAAGTTGAAAAGCCTCCAGCCAGAATGATTTTTAAAATAGAAGACAAAAATTACAAATATGAAGACTGAGGAAAGTAACATCACTAGACATTCCACATGTAGGAAGGGAAAGTTACGGGTAATGTTGGGCCAGTAAATTTGACAACCAAAAAGAAATGAACAAAATAAATTTTTAAAAAATCACTGTCCTTTTTAACTGGAAAATGTACTCTACTTATACATACCTGATTGTGCTGGAATTTTCCACTCTGGGTATACTCCAGTGCGACATGATTAGACAACCTTCCTCACTGGCTTTTGATTTGTCTATGTGTCTTTTGACCACTAGGATGTGGACAAAATTAGGCCAGCCTCTTGTGCATCTTCCCTTTATCATGGATAAATGATATTCCAAATATGCATAGATCTTTTAGCCTGAGTCTCAGAAAAATATTTAGGAGAGTAAAACCCAATCAACAGTCTGAAGTTGAGTTGCCACAGTCAACTCCCAGTTGCTAAGGAATGGTGTGATCAAAGCACAACATTTTTTTCATGTCACAAAGATGTTGAGGTTCCTTTACTATACAACTACACATTAATCTGATGAAAGTTGATTGATATTAAAAAATGGTTCCAGAAATGTGGCTTTTCTATGGATGTATGTAAAATGCATGTCAGTGACTTCTAGGTGGGGAAAATGCTTACAGGTGACTGAAAAATATATAGTAACCCATGCTATGAGGGGTCAAAACAGTTGGTTTGGTTATCAATTGTGATAACTTGAAAATCAGACCAGTTACTTAGGAAATTTATAATTGCTTAATTATTGGCAAAATAGAATACTAATAGTTTTAGTTGGCTGTTTTTAGCTACATTCCTAAGTTCTTCTATGATAGAAATGATCTCAAGGAAGAATTGGTGTGTTTTCCAGCAGGAATGAGACAGGAAAAAATCAAGACATTCTGGGTCTTACAGGTTAAAACATGACAGTGACTCTTCTTTGTTTCATAGCCCTTCATGAAGCCAATCTATTACAGACAAGAGGGAAAGATGTATCTTTGGAATCAGATCGACCTGGTAGATTTTTACACTTAAGCTCAGCCTCATACTAGCCATATGGTGTGAAGTATCGGTTAAGAAGGCTGGTTTCTGCCCTTATTAAAAACAATTATGAAATGTCAATTGCTTAGAAGAACAAAGTTATTCCACGTCACTGACATGAGAGGGCTGGGAGGTCTATTCATTGTAGTCCTAGGCCAGTCACTCAGATCCCAGATGGACAATCCGAGAGGGCTCTACAGGAGCACTAACTTTTGAGCAAGAAAGTTATTCCCAGCTAAAGTGACAAAATCTTGTGTCCAAGTATGTATGCATAATTTATGTTTACATCTTAGTTAATACTTAGTTAATACTAAACCCGAGTGGTCTTACTGATCATTCTTCAAGTTCCTCTAAAACCTCTGATGGTGACTTAGGCACCAGAAGCTGTGGTAGATACTAATGTACAGATAAAGGAGACCAAGTGCCTGACCTCAGTCCGGCATATTCTCTAGAAGATCCAGTACAATAGCATCAACCACAGCAGGTATAAGTGCCACGAAGGACCCATGAAGCTTGGGGCCTGCTCTAAAGCAGTCAGTCAGAGAAAGTCTTACATCTGTGCTGTTTTGCTTCTTCTTTTCTTTTCCCCCTCCACTTCCATCAAACCCAGAGTCTTGTGCATACTGGGCAAGTGTCCTACCCCTATACCATGTATCCTTGCCCTGCCTCTGTTTTCTTTGTCAGCAAATTATTTCCTCAAATTTTATGACAGCTTTGTCCTGTCACTTATTCTTAAATGAAAAGCTATGGACTACAATAACAACTAACATTTTTGAAGTTTTAAATAGGTACCCACCATGTTCACGTACCTATAATACGATAGTGTTACAGATTATCTCTCTTAAACCTAATTAAACGTTTTTGAGTTTGGTGCTATTATTTTATGTTCTAGATGAGGAAATCAAAGCCAAAAAGTTAAAAAAATTTACTCAAGTTTGCAAAACTAACAGATGTTTGAGTTGGGATTGGAAATTAAGTAGATTTGCTCTAAACCCTTGCTTTGGATCACTTTACTATTGCTTCTTTTGAAGTTTGGAGAGCATATTTCTAGTTATATTTTTAAACAATTTTATTCTCTCTTTTTTAGAAGATTTAGAAATCTGTTGATTTCCTATTTGATCTTCTAGTTCATAAATTCTATAATTCTTCCTCAAAACAAATTTTCATCTTTTACTTTTTTTTCCAATGAAACTGGCCCACAGACCCATTAGAGAGCATATATATTTTTTTTTTTATCTAAGAGCCTTTCCCTTCTATTTTTAATATTATTTATTTTTCTCTTAGGTCTCTACAGAAGAAGGCTTGAGTCTTGCCAGAGAATATAACTGTGCTTTTTTTGAGACCTCCGCAGCCCTTAGATTCTGTATCGATGATGCCTTCCATGGCTTAGTGAGGGAAATTCGCAAGAAGGAGTCCATGCCATCATCCATGGAAAAGAAACTGAAAAGAAAAGGCAGCCTGTGGAAGAAGCTGAAAGGCTCACTGAAAAAGAAGAGAGAAACCATGACATGATCTCCCTGCTGTTGAGTCCTTCTCTGTCTCTGAATTTTATCATTTGGACAATTCTGCTTCAGTATTCTCTTTTTCTCTCTCTTTATATATCTGCCTTTAAGTAGAAGTGAGATCTGCATAACTGTACTTCCTGAGATAGTTTTGTTTTGCCTTTAACAGTTGGATGGATTTTGTCAATCAGCCGGATATGCTGTTTAGTTTTTACAATATATTACTAAATAAAATTGACATTCCAATTGCCTCATTTCCCTTTAAAGAGTCTAGCTTCATTTGGTATGCTGTCTGGTTATAAGGAAATATGCAAAATTGCAAGCAGAATGATAAAAAGCTCAAGGGATCTGCCTTTGCCTGATAACACTGGTTGTTTGCATTTCAGGAATCTCTGTAAATAATGAAGCAGCTCGGGAAATAATTTCAGAACAGGAAACTGCATCCTGGTCTTTCCTTAAGTGTAAAAGTCACCATACTACTTCTTGAATGTTCCAGAGATGAATGTTAGAGAAATTATTTATAATGGAAACTGGGTGTGGGTCATTGAAAAGATCAAATAAAAGATCCCCTTATTTGCAGTGTTCTGCCCTTGTTATGCTTGTGCAAAATTATCACAGTGAAGCCACTGGGCTGTGGCAAAAGAATATTGTCTATTTAATGGGAAGAGAAGAGTTACTGTGAATTTGGTGGTTTATATACTTATAAAAGCGCCCTCTGCCCCCTCTTAGGGAACAATCTCTGCATATATATATGCAGGTGAAGCAGCTCTAAGATATATATATGCATATATATATATATATACGCATCTTATATACATATACATACATACATCAACATAGCATCTGTAGGGATGAATTTTGATAACTCCAGTGACTCAATCTTCTCATGTTGCTAAAATCTCTCTCTCTCTCTTTTACATGAAATGTGATGAGATGCCACCAGTTAGATGTTTTGTACTTGTTTGTTTTACAATGGGTCATTGTGTAAAGTGAAATCGCCCTGTCATTCATTTTTCCCATTGTGTGAATGGGCTTATTTAAATTCAAGGTAAGAAAGCACACTACCAGAAGGGACAGCTCTGAATGTTTAATAGACAAGTGTTTAGGAAAACTCTACAGTTGAGTTAATCCATCAAAACAACTTTCACAGTTGGGGGGCAGTTTTATCATAAATTGGATTATAAAAGGAAGGAGGGTGGTGGTGTCATTCAGTATTTAATCACTGATTCTTTTTTCCACATCTTTGGCACTTCCTAAACTTTGAGAGTATGGAAATGTATCACTAGGACATAGGCCCTGACTTTACCTGTGAGATTCAATCCACTGAGAGGACAATGGGAATAAAATCTCCTGGATAGGAAACAGTCATACTTTACATGGGAATATAGATACAACTTAAAGGGAATTTAGAGATTATCAGTTTCTACATGTTGATCAAGATGAACCTTTCAGAATATCATACTTGTGTGTCCTTTTGCAAACTGGAACCAGGGTCCTTTCTTAAAACCCGCTAGACTCCTACTCTTACTCCTAGGCTTTCCGATCACAGAAGCTTGAAAGTGTTTATCTTTTGTTAGTAATGTCTACCACTCTGTCCCTTAGGCTTTTCTGAAACAATGTCTTCTATGCACTGATGCGTAGACTAATCAGTTTTACCCATCCTGAATTTCCCCTAAAACTAAATGCACTGTACCTCTTCTTTTTAAATCATGTCCATTATTAAGAGGAAAAGCCAAAATAAAATACAATCAAGATGATATAAAAATCACAAGATTTTACAAAAATTAAATTTATCTTAAATTGATATATAAAAATTATACATATGAATGGGTTTAGGTGATACAAAATTAAAGTCAGAACTGGTTTTTGACTCATTTATTTGTTTTGGAATGTTTAATCTTTGCATTTGTCCCTTTAAATTAGCTCATTCACCTTCAGTAGGTTCTTTGCCTCCTACAGTCACTGACCCTGGAATCCTTCCAAGCCTGAGAATGTTGCCCTCCAACAGTGACTCCCTGTTTGCCAGAAGAAGAAATTTAGGAAACAGTATTTGGCACTAAATTTTCTGTGTTCAATCTGCAGTTTTGAAAACATGATGATTCCCTTATCCATAAATGACATTGTTCAGTGCATTTTTTAACACAGCCACGTCTTTGTAAATTTTATTTTTTAATCTTTAATTGATAATGCCTCTGCCTTTGGCCCTAAAGTTTTGTATCTCATTTTATTCTTACTCCATCTCTTTCATCATAATGCTTAAATAAATAATTTATAAAAGTTAAAATAATTTAATAGTTATAAATAATTTATGGTAAATAATTCATGTAATTTCAGATTTCTCTATGAGATTTTGAATAGGGGAGCAGTTGCCACATCCAACCACTTCATGGTATTTTAGGAAGAGAGTCTGCAAATCATCACCCTCACATTAAAAATATCTGAGATAGTTATCCCCAGTAAAAACTGAAACAAATTTCAAGCATTATTTTCAACAAATCTTTCTTATAGAAGACTGAACTAGAAGGAAATAGTCTATTAAAACCCTAGATATTTTTGCCTAAGGAATATTGAATTTCTCCCTTTGATAGAAAGCCAAAATGTCAGGAACTTGTTTCTGATCATGTTCTCGAAAATTTATAACCAGACCTAGGATATCTAGGTAATTCCAAAAACAGATTATAAGGTACATATGACTGCATTGCTCAGTGAGTATTAAAAGACTTTTGACTAATGTACATAGATGTCCAGAGTAGATGAATGGGTTGCCATCCAACACAAGTTATCAAACTGTGAATAAGTGCATAATATGTAACACTTTCCTAGTTACTACATGAGTACATGTGTATTCGTGAGTATGTTAGGTGGGAAGGTACTAGGCAATTCTGAATATGATTTATCTCCTCCCAAAATGAGCCCTCCACCTATTTTAGAGTAATTTTCATTAACTTATCCTATAAGATGGCCTTGATAAAATAATTTGTAAGATCAGACACAAATGGAAGTTCAAGATATCACATTTTGTGTTCAGTAGGGAATACTTCAACCTGGGAACTTTTGTAGAAAATACTAGTGGGGATAACACATGTGCAGTTGAAATAAGCATCAACGATGTTCAAGTAACACATAACTACTTCATTTTTCTATAGTTCATCTGTTCTCCCTCATGAGCCCTTGACTAATGGATAGCTGGAAGGGAGCCCACTAAATTTTAGTTTATTCCAGTAATTTAGTGCTAATCTGAAGCAGTAATTTAAGAACCCTCCTAAAGTATGACCCCTGCTTGGTGTGCATAAGTCTCTCACTGTTTGATCATTCAGACTGTGCCCCTGTTTACTCTCCTTTTCAAAATTACCTCTGGGTTACAAGGTAAGGTGCAGCCCAGGTGATTTCAGGCTACTTGTTTTTTACTTTCATGTTCTAAGCCTTGTGTTACCCTCTTTTACTTCTCTGATCTATTCCCCACTCCTCAGTACCAATTTTATCCAAAATCTCCATTAGAATTTCCAGAGAAGCAGAGCTAATAGAACACATATTTATATGAAATTGGATTTATTACATTGGTTTGCACTATCATAGAGGCTGAGAAGTTTCACAGTTGACATGTGCAGACCTGAGAAGCAAGGGTCAGTAGCAGCTCAGTCCAATAATTTGGAAGCATCAGAAAAAGAAAGAGATTGATGATGAGCCCTCATCTGAAGCCAAAGATCCCCCCTCCCCACTCAAGTAGGCCACTGGTGAAAGTCCAAGTCCAAAGGAGGAAGAACTTGGACTCTGGTGTTTGAGGGTGGCAGCAGAAGAAAATATGCCCATTCTGGAAGGAAGAAAAAGATAAAAAATTAGAGCAAGAGAGAGAATAAGTTTCCTTTTGCTTTTGTGTTCTCTCCAGGCCCCAAGCCTATTGGATGGTACTCCATATTCAGAGACAATCTTCCCCACCCAGTTGTTGACTTTGTTTCTGTTACAGTAATGAATATTTTAAACAATCAGCTCCTAAAGATAAAAGTTTTATTTTGGCTCACAGTTTTAAAGGTTCCAGTCTATAATTAGTTGATCCTGTTGCTTTTAGGCCTGTGGTGAGGCACATCATGGTGGGATTGCACAGCAGAACAAAGCCACTCCCCTCAAGCTGGGAAGGAAAAAGAGGAAGGAGGTGGGATCCCATTATCCCATGAGGGTATGACCTCAAACTGGGTGCAACCTCTTATAGGTTAATCACCTCCCAATAGTGTCATGGGTTAGGAAACAAGTCTTTAACACCTAGACCTTGGTAAGACACTTATCCCAATCACTGCACTGCCCCACAGACGAGTCTTCCTTAGAAACACCTTCACAGAGCTTTATCAATTCTCTAATCATCCTTCAACATACGAAATGCGATGCCCAAGATTTACCTTCACAAAAAAAATGTGAAATGTGATTTAGTAGCTACTTTTTAAAACTGAGCAGAGGAGCCTGTGGTGAGACAAGGAGCATGTGAATTTTCAGGGTGAAAAAGGATGAGAGGATTACTAAAGGGAGTGAGTGGATTCTAACCACCAAAGTAGAGTGAAGGTAAGGGTGATGTTGCACAAAACTCACTTGGATGCACTCTGCCCAATTCCTTTCATCCCAAAGCTTCAGTCAAGCTTTGCCTCACCTTATATATACTCTAGTATAGTTATCTCCCTTCAAAAAGATAGGTCTAAATCATTCATTTTTATAGGGAAAAATCACATCAATAAATCAAAACATTTCAGCTTGTAAAAAACTTTTGCAAACTTTTAACAATAATGTCAGTATGATTTATCCCATTCACTTTTTAAATACTTTATAGTGATTAACCTGTGTCATTAAAAAGGATACATTGAATAATAAATAAAGAGTGAATCAAGAAACCATATACATTTTGATAGCTCAATCTCCTAGAGGTGAGGAACAGGATCAGAGGTTTGTGAGTCTCCAGGCACATGAGGTCAGTCAGGCCTGACCTTCATTCTAGCTGTCCTTTTAAGTGCCCTTGACTCCCCTGTGGGGGCTTAGTAGACCAATAACCAAAGTGATAGTGACCAGGTGCCACTGCCCCTTTGATGTTTTATTGTCTCTCATGGAAGAGGCAGAAGGAAAGAAGATGTGACAACATCAGCCCTGTGAGAAGTTAGCAAATCCAGACACCCCAATTTGCTAAAATGACTATATGTCATTATTATATTTCCCAGTTTCAGTATAAAGGTTTTTTTCAAAAAATTAAAATGAAATAAAATGTTCTGATATATTCAGCATGCCCACTAAGATCACAACAATGATTTATTCCAAGGACAATCTGTGTTGCAATTTGGGCATCACTCAACTTTCTCTAGAGGTGTAATTAAAACTAGCGAATAAGTAAAATGGAAAATATTGTTTCTGGGATAGATCCATAGTGACTCTTCAAAGTATATGAACTGAGAGCTACATGCCTCCTTTCCTGGGCGAGGCAAAGTGAGGGCAGGAAGCAATGCTACTGAAAGTCGCTCCCTTCAGGTTAGCACATCAGATTTGGGGGTGAAAGTGTCAAATAAGGGGAGTTTGCCAAAGGTGTTACACTTATTTCTGGTGAGAAGTGCTATATTTATTGCAATTAGACTGTATATGTTCATGTAGAAGATATGAAGTGAGAACTAAAAGCACTCTTAGAGTCCCCTGGCTGAGGAGATGTCTAGCAAGTTGAAAACCACTGTGAATTACAGACTCGAGAGCTTCTGCTCACATCTTCACTGAATCACAGACTCTGTGACTTTGGGTCAGCCAAATCCTTTCCCTCTCTGATCATATCAAATGGGAAAGGCATCAGACCAAGAAAAGATGGACATTCTTTATACGACTGAGCTTTGTCTTTGGTACATATTATGTAGTTTTGTTGTATAACCTGAGTCATAAGTTAATAAAGGAAATCATTGGTTTTTGTAGGTAAATAATAGAAATTACTTGTTTCCTTTCAGCTGTCAGTGGAAGAAAAGAGGAACTCAATCTCAGTAAATATATGGCCCCAAAAGTCAAACTAAAATAGTAAATGACTCATAAATTCACTAGCAGATAATTCACTCACAGATAACTCAACATTCATTTATTCATGTATTCATTTACTTACTTAATATTTTTGACCTCCTGTTGTGTGTAACACACTCTACTCAGCGTTATTATTCACCCCTCAGAATCAACACAATGAACCAAGCCATTTGTGGGTACATTAAGGAAACATTTTCTGAGCACCAGTTCTGTGTCAATTACTGCATTAAGCTCTGGGGATACAATTGTAGTAAACAGTTCTGACACTCCTCTCTGATGGTCTGTTCAGGGAGAAGTATAACAGTGAAATATATTTGTCATTTTTAAATTGGGAACTATATTCAATGCTATAAAGGAGAGTTATGAGGTGTGAATATTATCCATAATAGGAGGTTTAATTTAGTTGAAGAGGTCAGGAGCTCCTCTTAAGACATGAGGATTGAGTTGGCATATGAAGGATGAGCACCCCTTACCAGGCCATGGGGCGACAGATGGTGCTAACTTGTTCCTAGCAGCAAGACCAGCATGAGAATCAGCCCTGTGGCAAGTGGGAACACAGTGAGTCAGGGAGACCAGTGTTCTGGGGTGGACAAGAGGAAATGGATCTGTGACATGATGAGGGAAAGTCAGGAATGAAGCCTTGTGTGCTGTTTGGGTGAGGGTTTCATCTCTTCATTCTGACAGAAATTTAAACAGTGGAATGAAGTAATAATTATTTGCTTTTATAAGAGGTAATTCTGGCTCTGGAGAATAGATTGGAAGGAGAACAGAGTTAAATACCATGATTCTATTTTATATTATTAGCAATTATTTAACTTAATACCTATAATTTACTCAGGGCTGAATAAAAATGTAAAGAAATTAGTTTCTCTCTGGAGAAAGGGTTTGCCATCATTTTCACAGCAATGACCACACATTTTTTCCTCCTTTTTTGAGATAATTTATAAAATCCTTCTCTAAAGAACCAACTAGTCCATTCAGAATAAGAGTTTCTTCAGATTCTTTAATCTGTATCTAGGCAAATACGTCTTCTGCCAATCACAGATTGGGTATTACATAGTGTTTTCTAATATCCTGGCTTTCTGAAGATCAATCCTTTGCCATTATGGTATCTTAACTTCCATGAGCTGCCCCAATCCACTAGAGTCATTTTCTTGGAAATTCAAAACACAACTGTAAGAACTGACTGATGGGAGATGATGTCATTTTTTTATGGTGTTGTGGGATGTTATGCTTTATTGTATTGGGGAAGTCAATCAGTCTTGTAGAAATGAGGGAAGGAAAAGAGATGAAGATATCAAGCTCCATTCATGGGAAACATGATAAACTTGCTTAATGACTATAAATGGTTGTTCTAGGAGCAGAAGGCCAGAAACACATAAGAGGTTGTGGGTACGGGAAATAGCTGAGGTGAGACCATATCACACCTGGGAGAAATAAGAGATTTTGGAATGTGAAGGTCTGTGTCAGTATTTCTGAATCCCTCGACTGACCCTGTTAGTATCAACAGAAAGAAGAAAAGTGAATAAATCAATCTTCTTACACCTTGATCTTTGACTTCAAACCTCTGGAATGGTGAAGAAATAATTTTTTGTTCAAGCCAACCAGTTCAATTTAAACTTAGTCTAAATACACCAATTAAAAGACAGAAATTGACAGAATGAATTTTAAAGAGTATAAAAATGTCAAACTACATTCTTTATAAGAAACTTATATCAAACATTAGGACATGAGTAGGTTCAAAGTAAAATATAATGGGAGATTTATCAATACAGCAAAAATGTTCATATTAACATTAGGTAAAGTCCACTTCATACCAAAGAAAATTATTAGGAACAAGCAGGGCATTATATGATGACAAACTTATCAATCTACCAGGAATAGATAGAATTTCAAATGTGTTTGTACCAAGATTCCAAATGTATGACACAGAAACTGATAAAATGGAAAGGAGAAATAGACAAATCTGCACTCACAATTAGGGACATCATTATCTCACTCTTAACAACTGGTAGACAACTAGAGAGAAAATCAGCATGAATGTAGAAGGAGGCAACAGTACCACTACAGCAAGATCTAAAGGACATTTGGGGAACATTTCACCTGATAACAGTAAAACAGACATTTACTCTCAGGGGCCCAAAAAACATTCTCTAAGAAAAATCATATATTCGGTTATGAAACAAAACTTTTCCAATATGAAATAACTGAAATCAAACAGAATGTGTTATCTAAGCACAATTAAATAAGAAACAAATTATATATCAATAAATGAAAGATAACAGGTAAATCTCCAAACACTTGGAAAACAAATAACACACTTCTAAAAAAGTCATAGGTCAAAAAGGAAGTCTCAAAGAAAATCATATAATATATTGACCTGAATGAAAATTGAAATAGCTTGCCAAATTTTGTGTGGTCAGGTAAAGCAGTGCTGGGAGGGAAATTTATGGCTGTGAAGCAAAGTATTTACAGGATTATAATTCTCAAATTAATTATCTAAGTTCTCACCTTAAAAACCTAAGAAGTGAGGTGCACTATAAACATAAACCAGGCAAAAGGAAGACTCTAAAAAGGATAAAAGTAGAAATCAATAGAATTGAAAATAGGAAAACAGAAAACTAATGAGCCAGAAAGTTCGTTGGTTATTCAAAAAATCAATTATTAATATTAACAGGCACCTAGTATTACCCAATATACAAGTAAAATATAACAATTCCTGCAAACATTAAAAAGATAAGGAAATATGAAAAATAGCTATACTCGCAAGTTTTATAAAAACCATAAACTACCAAAACATAGCTAAGATGAAATAGATAACTTAAATAGTCCTACAAAAATGAAAGAAATTAGGTATGAAATTTAAAACTTTGGAAAAGGAAATCGCCAATGACCAGTTGCTCTTACATTTTCAGAGAACTAATGACAATTTTGTACAATCTCCTTGAGAAGGTAGAAAGAACATTTCTCACCCCACTTAAGAGTATTATCCTGACATCAAAATCATCATAAAAAAGAAACTACATAGCAATATCTCTCGTGAACTTAGACACAAAAAGCATCCAGAAAATACTAGCAAAGCAAACTTAGATATGTATAAAATAGTTACACATTGTAAACAAGTGGTAGAATTTCAAGGTGTATGAGGCTATTAAAACATTTATAAAATTAGTTAGCATAATCCACCGTATGATTAGACTAAAGAAAAAAATTTTGCATGATCATACAAATATATACAGGAAAAGAAAAGCATTTTCCAAAATGTAAAGACATTTCAGCAAGGTAGGAATACAGTAACTTGATAAACTACATGAACTTGATGGAGATCATTCACAAACATAAAGCCAATACCAATCATATTAATAATAAAAGACTTAGTGCTTTCTTTCTGATATTGGGAACACTGGAAAGGTACACATTCTCATCACTGATTCTAAACACAGTACTGAATGCTTTAGCCACTGGGCAACAACACAAAACATGATAACCATAAACACATGTAGATTGGGCAAAAAATAAAGTCATTTCTATTACTAGACAACATGTTCATCCACATGGAAAACATCATGGAATCTACAAAAAGATTAGAATGCGTTCAGTAACATTACAGGATACAATATCACACATAAATCCAATCCCAATTCAAAAAATTGGAAGTAAAAACTTAAAAGCACAATACTGTACACAAATGGGGTACAACTTTTTGTTTCTATGATTGTGCACAATGTAGATTCACACCATTTGTGTAATCATACATGTACATAGGGTAATGATGTCTGTCTCATTCCACCATCTTTCATACTCTTGCCCCCTCCTCTCTCTCATTTCCCTCTATGTAATTTAAAGTTCCTAAATTCTTCTCTTACCCCCACCCTGCCACCCCTGTAAAAAATAAATAAATAAATAAATAAATAAATAAATAAATAAATAAATAAATTTACAGCTTTTAGATACAATTTATACACCATAAATTTCAATCATGCTAAACAGTCTACTGAATTAAGAAAATTTATAACATTGTGCACCATCATACCAACCTATTTTAAGAATTTTTCTATCACCCCAAATATTTCCCTCAAGACTGTTTCTCCTACCCTGGCTTCAGGCAACCACTGTTTGGCTATCTGTACAGATCTGTCTTTTCCAAACACTTCATATACAAGCAATATAATAGGTAAAAAAAAAAAAGCACAATACTATTTCAACTGTTCCAATGAAAATGAAAAGGTGAAAATATGTTCATGAAAATATGTTCAGAATCTGTTTGATGAAAATTATAAAATAGGATAATGAAAAAAATCAAAGAAAGCCTAAATTTATGAGAAGAAATAGTGTTCATGGTTTGTAAGTTTCTATATTGTAAGAATGTCAGTTACCTCTAAATTGATCTATAGATTTAATACAATTCCCATGAAAACTTCAGCAAGTTTTTGTAAATACATACATAAGTACTATGAAATTTTCATGGAAACAGAAAAACTCTACAATGGGCAAAATAATTTTCAAAAAATAAGAAGAATCATTGTTATCCATGTTAGATCTTACCATACACTGAGAATAATGTGTTTGAGCAATTATGTCCAAATAGGTTGAATTAATTTTTGACAAGTACAAAAGCAATTCAATGAAGACAACCTTTTAATAAACAGTCCTAGAAAAAGTTGACATCCATCAGCAAAAAAAATAAAAATAAAAATAAAAACTTTACCTTGAACCCCCTACCTTACGCAAAACTTTACAGAGAATGATCACTGACTCAAAGGTAAAATTGAAAAATGTGAAACTACTAATCTTTTAGGAGTTGGGCACATTGGAACACAGCTACAATCTCAGTGACTAGGAAGCCTGAGGCAAGAGATTTGCAAGTTCTAGACTAACCTGGGCAATTTAGTGAAATCCCAATTCAAAATATAAAATGAAAAATAAAAAGGACCAGGGAGGTATCCCAGTAGTGAAACACTCCTGGGTTCAGTTCAAGTACACACACAATTTCACCAAGAACTATATACAGTTGGAATATGAAAGCATGAGAAGATGTTTAATATCATTATCTATTATGGAACTTTATATTACAACCACAATGAGAAAATTAATAGTGCCAAACAAGAATTTATGAATAAATGTGCAAATGGTGATCACAGCAAATGCTGGAAAGGATGTAGAGAAACTTGGTCACTATACATTGCTGGGGAGGTTATAAAATAGTACAGCCACGTTGGAAAATATTTTGGCAGTTTCTTTCAAAATTAAGATTTCATGTATCACATGGCCCTGCCAGTACAGTCTTGAAGTTTATCCCAGAGAAGTAAAATTTATTTTCATATGGGTACTTAAACATGAATGTCATTTCTAGCAGCTTCATTCATTGTAATTGAAATATGGGAACGATCCAAATGTCCTTCAAAGGACAAATGGCTATATAAACTGTGGCAATTTATCCCATGGAATATTATTCAGCAAAAGAATGAATAAACTCTTGATATATACAACTTAGATGAACTTCCAGGAAATTATGCTGAATGGAAAATGCAAATTTTAGTGGAACACATATTGCATCTTTTTATTTATGTAATCCTCATGAAATCACAGCATTGTAGATGGGAAGAATGAATTTGGAGGTGAATGTGACTTCAGAGCAGTAGCACAGTTGAGTGCCTTGATTTCAATGATGGTTATGTAAGAGTTCTTATGTGATAAAGGTACATACAGCTATGGACACATATAAAATTAGTGCATATATATGACTGGAGAAATGTGAATAAACCAATTTGAGCATAAAATAATTTCTGTATTGTTATGAATATGTATGTGAAGCAGTTTCACCATGTACTAGTTATCATATTGTCTGGGTATAGTGAGACAGAACACCCACACTCATATAAGTTAGATTAAGTAGGTTTATTGCTTACAGGAAGTAGCAAGATTAAACAGAAGCTTAGCATCATTAGGAGATAGTCCCCCAAACCTCAAAAGCTACCTAGTATGGGTAGAGTCTCATTTGCACATAAAATACTTGCACTGCTGCTGAAGGACCTCAAAAAACCCACCTACCCTGGATTTCAAACTATGGGGATACAGGTTCCCTGGGATAAAACATTGAAGGGCATCCTGTTTCAAAGCAGAAGAATGGAATAGAACCCAGCTACTCCATCTATTTCCTCCCTATCTCAGGATATTGCATTCCCAGCATATTTTTACAGTTATTCTTAAGAATTACAAGTGAGAAAACGGAAGACTGGATTGGTCCAAGGTCACTTAGAGAACTGACTTGAAATATGATTGAATGTTTATGCTCTGATTATGCAAAAGGAGATGCTGCCAACATTGGAAAGATGATAGTATGCGTATGAGCACAAACCATAACATCCATCAGACTAAAATAAATTCCAAATAAAAATGAGGCTTGCTAAATATAAATTGCAAGAAAAAGTAAAATGGTCAAGATCATAAAAATTCTTTATAACAAACAGATCACCAAGAAACGTCTTAACAATAAAATATGTCAAGCTATGACATTTTCTGGTTATTTAAAAACATAATTGAGTAGAGAGTGGAGATGATTTAATACTGAAACATCCATTATTATGAGAGGAAAACAAAGATTTGGGGGAAATTAATCAAGAAACCTGTTTCTGTTAGGTTTTCATTGCTGTGATCAAAATATTCAACAATAGCAACTTATAGGAAGAAAAGTTTATTTTTGTTCATGGTTTCAGAAGTTCAGTCCATGGTCAGCCAACTCAGTTATTCTGGGTCCAAGAAGAGGCAGAATACAACAGCAAAAGAGTGTGGCAAAGAACAGATACCCAGCTTACCATGGCTGGGAAGAGGAGAAAGAAGGGCCACAAAATGTATAATCTCCAAGGCACACCCCCAATGACTCACTTCTTCTAGCAATGCCCCACCTGCCTACAGTTATCACTCAGTCTATTCAAAATTTTAATTCAACAGATGGATTAATCCACTGAATAGGTTAGATCAATCCACTGGATTAAGTTATAGCTCTCATAATCTAACATTTCACCTCTGAACTTTCCTGCATTAATGCAGAAGCTTTAGTGGAGAGGGTTTACCTAATATTCAAGCCATGGCACCAGATCCTAAAAAGACAAAGCAATCAAACAAACAAGGACTTGTGTCCAAGTGGTAATGAAATTTCTGGTCAGCATCAGTTAAAATGAAAACCCATGGGTCTAAAAAAGAGGAACAGGATGCCTTACAATGGGAATAGAAAAAAGAGATTTTGGAACCAGTAACACTTGGAAGTCAAGGGAATAGATAGCATTCTAGCTATTTGACTTGTAATCACTTTATTTGACAACCAGTGCAAGATGAAATGAGATATATGATTGGAGAAAAAAAGAGTTAGAAAATAAAAAGTACCAGCTGCAACCTGGGTGCAAAGTTGGGCAAATATGATCTAAGGTCAGAGCATATAAGTGGTAAATTCACTGTTTGCATTGATTTCTTGAGAGCACCTTTGTTCTTAGCAGAAGACAGTAAGGCATGGAGAAGGGAGGCTCTTATAAAGCTCCTGCATGAGCCACAGTATGGCAAGAGAATGAAATCAATTTTCCAAAGTGCTTTGTTTAGTCCCCCATTTTATCTTTTCATTTGATTGACTAATCCCTCAATTTCATTATTTTATAGCTATCACTTGGCACTTATTTGTTTCAGTATAAATGCTCTTAAATGACCAAACAAGTCATATAACTTTAGGCAAGTTTCAACCTCTCTGTCTCAATTTCTTAATCTATTAAATGGGAGTAATTAATAGAGGAGTATATTTTGCAAGTTATTATGAAGAATAAATTATGTACTTTGAAATGTATCAAAGGATCTCTTACATAGTGTGTATATAACTATGCCAAATGAGGAAGTAAATGAATAAATTTAGTGTTGTTGAAGTAACCCAACTATACTTGGGGCTTTCCATAGAAAATGTAGAAATTTCTTACCATAAATATATATACATTTGCTTTGCCATAAATAAATACATTAGAAAATCCATAAATACACATAAATCCATTTAGAAAACACATCTTAGTCTTATGCCTTCCAGATCTCTTGGATAAAACACCTGAGGATAATTGATGGTCCTTAGCATAGGGCAGAAGAGAAATCTTTTTGACCTTTCCCACTCTAGAAAGAGAAGTTCTGAAGGAGAGTTCTCCATGACTTCAAACTGGGACCCTGCTAAAAACTCATGCTCAGAAAGGGAGAATGAGGTCTCTTGAGAATAGAAGGTACTGCTAAGTCCATTGAAAGGCAAGTCGTTGTTCCCCGTGTCTCATTTCTTAATCAAGTCACCAACCTTTAAGTAAATCAAAGTCTTAACAAAATAACCTTTGCTCCCGCTGATATTACAGCATTAGTAAACTAATTAAATGTTCTATAATTAAACTGATATTCAACATTGCAATCTCCCCAATGCAGTAGAACAGCTAACAAGTTTGAAACCGATACCCTTGTGATACAGACAGTTCTATTTTAATTATTGAAAGAAATGGAATCAAAAAGGTCTTTGATGAACATTTTTTAAGTGTTTAAGCTGACATATTCCAGAGGATAATGTAATAGAACACAATGTAATTGACTACTATAGGAAAAGGGAAGAGCATCTCAATTTTAAATACATTGCATGTCACCAGAACTCCAAATTGCATTCAATTATAAGAATAGCAAATCTAAGTCTTCAGAGAAAACTTTAAGGATTCCAAATTGTGAAAAAAATAAAAATACCACTCAAAATGGAAAGCAGTACATTCATCCGTAGGCTGGTCTTTCTAAAAGTCAATCCTAAGCATGAAAACCCAATTTACAGGAAAAATTATTTCAACTAATTATTTAATTTGCAAGGGGATTTTTCAGTTACATTCACAATCACTTTGGCATATGCAGACCTACCTTGACCCCATGCTTTTAAAAGACACTTATATTTGTAGAGACTAAAAGCTCTGAAAAGCATATACAAAGCAAAGGGCAAATGTGAAAAAGAACAGAAGAAGAACAAGGTCAAAAGTCCAGAGCTGGATTAATAGCATTAAGCATTAATGTAAGATCATAAGATTGTAAGAGATCAATAACAAGACAATGGCTAGGTGAAAAGATAGGAAGAATGGAAACAACTTCACAAATATATGAAGAATTAATACCACATAGGCTAGAGGAAACAAATTTGGAGGGACAACAACAAGAAAAAGAATTAAAAGTAGCAGGATCACATTTTATCCCTTCTTTATTCTAAGTCACTAAAAGTTTCTCATCACTTCAAGCTTTCAATGCAGATCCTAAGTTTTTGCTTGCGTAGCTCCCTATTTCTCCTAACTTATTTTCCAGCTCTTTGAGTCTACTTATAAAACATAGACCTCAAATAATGTATAAAGTCAATTCAACAAACATTATTTATCTTGTTATCAGTTGAACAATTTCAGTTTTGAGTAATAGAAAATCCAAATCTGAAGAATTTAAACCATCAGTGGGGTTTTATTAACTTACATAGCAAAGAGATCTAGGCAGGATGAGGCAAGGCTCGTTTAGTATCTCCATCTACTACCAGTGAGTAATTTGGTTTAAGATCTTGAAGTCTTGAGATTTCACTTTGACACTCTCAATGTTTGAGTAGCTTGCATCTTAGTTGCAAATTGGTTATGATATCACATCTCCTCATATTTTTATCCATATGATAGAAAGAGTGCTATCCTTTTGTTGCTACCTTAAAATCTAAGAATCATCCCAGAAGCAACATTGGTAGAATTACCCTCACATCTCCTTTCTCAATGTTGTGTCACCTGTCATTGGTAAGGGGAGCATTGTTATAATGATTGATTTAGATAAATGAGTTGTTTTCTGGTCCCACCTTTCTTAAAGTGTACATGGCCTAGTGGAAGAGAGTGGTTATTTGACCAAATCTTAGCAGGAAGGAGCTGGTCTAGGGGAGGGAAACGGAGAATATGGTTTTTGAGTAAATCACCAATAAGAGTGGCTACATCCTCTGTATGATAGCTACTTATCTGCTAGTCTGACAGACTTCTGAGAGTGTAAAGATGCACATCATCCTTTGAAAAGCAGAGAACTGCAATGTTGGTTCTTCTTTGTCTGAGCCTTTCCCACTTTTGTGTGAATGTCAAAACACACCTCTAAGGGATATCAGCTACATTGTGTATTTCATATTCTGTCTCTTCTTGGGTCAAAAACTGAAAACAACTCTTCCAACAATCAAAGAATTAACTAGAGATGATCATTTGGCACTTTACTAACTATGCAAAGTGTTGCTAAAATAGTTAACAAATAAGTTCTATTTGCATATGCCATTCTTTTCAAATAAAAAAGAAAATTTGTTACTCCAATATTTTCTCTTCCCCATTTTTCAATTAATTTATATTAAATATAATTCATATTTTGATATAGAAAAATATTTATTACTTTACAAGGAGAAACATGCATATGACAGTAATAATAATATATTAGTAATAAGTACTAATATATCTCACTGTATAATAGATACGTTCTTGAAAAGTGGCATGTATAACTTCATTTTTATAAATTTACAGTAGAAAGGATGCCTCTCAATGTATTTTCATTATGTCTATAAATTATATATATAGTTAACATAATGTTCTATGTAAATTTAATATCTTGACTTTTTCACTGGATTCCTTATAAACATGATTCCTAATATCTTCGTATTATTCCATCATATGTAAGCATCATATATTATGTAATCAGCTATCAAATTTGGACATTTAATTTGTTTCTGTTTTCAGTATTATGAGCATTACAGGATGGCATATTTACATGCAATTTTTATCTGCCTTTCGAATCATTTCCTCAAGATTTTAAGAAAAACTACTAAATGTAACAAATTATTTCCCAGGAAGTTTATACCAATTTACACACTCCAAAAGGTGCTATGAATAATGATTTATTTTGGCTATGTGTACAGCTAGAACTTGCTTTAATAAAACAGCAGAACTTTCTTAAGAGATTTGCTTTTCTCTAATTTTAGCCTCAGAAAACTTTTGATTCACTTTTCTCTCTTGTTCAAAAGGCAACACTCACTGAAAAGTTAACCTCACTATATATCTAAGGTCACTGGGGTAGGAAAAGGAAGGAAGTTTACACAAATACAGATGGAGATCTTCACACACCTTTGCTTCCTGCCTGAATTTTCTTCTGTTCTCAAGGCAAACCCCTCCTAACTCCTCCCTTCCCTCACCAGACAACCCCTCCCTAGCAAGGTGAGTGCCATCAGACCACAATCTTAATGGAAGCCTTATCTCTATTCCAGCCAGCCTGCACCACCTGCGTGTTCCTCAGGCATATCTGAGACCTGACTTAGGGAAAAACTTTAGGTTCTAAAAATAATCTGTTTGTTAGAATGAATAATGGCAACATATACCATGACATATAGCCAGCTAACAGGAAAGATACCATGGTCTATTCTTAAACTTGCCACATGACAGCCAGTGTATCTACATCCCCCTTTTCCAACTGCCAGCCATGTTTATTTTTCTTTCTTTTTTGATCACTCTTATTACACCACCTGCCTTGTGATAGGCCTGAATCCCTGCCCTGCAACATAATCCCCCAATTAGAATGCAGATTAAATACGTGCATGGGTTCTTCTGATCAGCACATGAAAGATAGGCATATAGTACTCTTCAAATTTAAGGAAAAAATCACTTTTTTTTTATAAAATCAATATGCATTTATTATGGAGAAATTACAACACAAAATAACATACAGAAAAATAAAAATCACCTATAATCCTGTGATTTCATATAACTACAAGAAACACTTGGTACATAATCTTTCAAAACTATGTTTTGCATTTTTCTTTTATGAGTTCTTTATAAAAATGAAATCATACAAAGAATTCCCTTTTGTGAACTGCTTAATGGTATATTGTTAGTTGTTTTTCTTCAATTTTCACAATATCATTTGAATGACTGGAGTATCTTAAAAGCTGCCAGGTATCCCATCATTTGGATGTAACATTAACTTATCTAAACCAAATTTGTATGGTTGGACATTTAGTCATATTTCAACATTTCGCAATTACAAATAGGGTGAATGAGGCTGGCATTTTAACTAAGTAGCAATGTGGTCTCTGCTGAAGAACACCTTGGGGACTTCAGGAGACCTGACCTCTCACCATGGCTTTGTCACTCGTCACACATACAACTCTGAGAAGCCATCAAACCTCAGTGGTCTTCGGATTTTCTGTCAAGCAAAATGTGGGATTAAATGATCTCTAAGTTATCTTATCATGTAAAGATAATAATTTGGCATTAAGCAAATTGTCTATACCATTTGCCAGTGGTCAGCTGATCCCAACTACTTGATTCTATGACCTCCTAGTTACTTAAGCTTCTCAGTAAAGTGCGCATATTAATTTCCTATGACTGCTGTACCAAAATCCAACAAATTTTGTAGCTTAAAACAAAAGAAATTTATTTTGCTCTGTACTGGAAGCCACAGCAGGAAATCAAGGTGTCAGCAGACCCATGCTTCCTCTGAAGGCTCTAGGGGACAATCCATTCATTTCCTCTTACAGCTTCTGGTAACTCTTGAAGTTCTGGTCTTGTGACATCACTCCAGTCTGCATTCTAACTGTGTGTTCTCATGATGGAAAGGGCAAGGCAGCTCTGTGATGCCTCCTGAGGACTTTGCCTTGGTGCAAAGTCACTTCCCCCAAGCCTCTCCCTCCTAATGCCATTGTTGCGATGGTTAGATGTAATAAGAACCTGGGGATCACACAAATTATATCAGTTGCCTTATGAGAAGAAACATGAACCTGCTTCTTTTCTTTTTGCGCTCTGCCACGTGAGGATACAATGGGAAAGCCGCTCGATGAAAACCAGAAAGACTGTCCTCTCCAGTCATGATATCTGCTGGCAAATCTGGGATTTTCTAGCCTCTAGAACTGTGAAAAATGAATTCTTGTTGCCCAGTCTATGGAATTTTCTGTTTCAGAAGCTCAAACTGACTAAAACTTATTTAGTTTTATATTTAAAAACTTACTCTTCCAATAAGATAATGTTTACAGGTTCTGGGAATTAGGCCATGAACATAACTATATATATATATATATATATACACACACACACACACACACACACACACATATATATAGGTATTCACATGCATTCAAAAATCACAAATATCTAACTCAAGACTGCAAGGTAGATTAATTTTATTTAAAATTTGCATTTGATTTTCCATTTTAATTGCAACTTTCATATATTGAAAAGAACTACCTGCTATTGTTTGCATGTTAAATGTCCCTAAAGTTACATTTGTTCAAAATGTGGTCCAGGGTACACTATTGGGAGGTGGTAGAACCTTTACAAAGTGAGGCCTGGTAGGAAGCCCTGAGGTCATTGGAGGTGCACCCTTCAAGGGAATTATGGGACACCAGCTTCTTCCCCTTTGCTGCCTGGCTTTTGAGTTAAGCAATTTGCTCCACGATATGGTTCCTGCTCTGGCCATCTGCCGTGCCCATCAGAGACCCAAAGCAATGGACCTACCTGGTCTTGTAAAGGAAACTCCAAAACTGAGCCAACACAAATCTTTTCCTTTTGTTAATTAATTATCTCAGGTGTTCTAATGATTGAAGGTTGACTAACTCAGGACAGAGTTGATAGAGTTGTGTGCAAGGCGAGCAATTAAGAGACTAAGGATGAAGCCAGAGCATGTAGAATGATCTATCTCAACAAAAACATTTTATATAATTCCAAAGAAATTGGATTTTATTTTGAAGGACATAAGGGACCTTTAAAAAATATGCCATAAAATGGAAAATAAATTTAAAAGGACAAGTTCAAGAGCAAAAAGTCCGGTTAAGAGGCTCTTGGCAACAAATGAATGGCTAAATGATGAGATGAACTAAGCAAGGCATGAGAGAGAGATTATAAAAACCTGGGTGATGAATTAAAAGGGAGTATCCTTGGCCCCTCAATTCATCTGTTTTAAAAGCAGCTTCTAATAGTAATTTGGTGTTAATTTCCTTTCCCATGGACTATTTAGCATGGTGTTTTGAAAGCCTCCATAAGTAATAATAACAGTTAGTTTTGTGTTGCCACAAGGCAGGATGCTTATTTGATCGTCAATCATCCATCCCACAATCCATTTGGCACTGCTCCAGAAGCAGTGGCCTGTGAAGCCCTCAGAGGGCCCTGCCAACAAGAGCAGTTGGCGATGGCACAACTGAGTGAGTGCGGAATGATTCACATGGAGAAACAGCATCAGCAGTTTAGCAGGGATGGGCGAAGACAGGCGTGTCAGAACCCCACTCCGCGTCATTCGGCTTCCTTTGTTCCCTGAAAAGCTGAATGCTGTTATGCTGTTATGCTTAGGATTCAGGGACCCTAAAGCTACAATGACACCGGAAGCACATTCTGCTGGAGATTTTCCTTCTTTCCTTCAAAGAAGTACAACTGCTTTACCCAAAATATCAAAGAGCAGGATGGGATTGCTCACACATCCTGCCTGATCATTGCGACCTCTCAACCAGCCAGGGAGTAGTGTCAAAGAAAAACAGACTGTCAGATCAAGAAGGGACTGGAGAAAATTAAGCAAACTCTTCTATTTTACTTTTTCAAGTGAAGAAGGTGATATTTAGATAACTTATTTGAAGAAAGTTGCAGATCAAGTTAGTAACAATGCTGACTTAATCTAGGTTCTCTTATTATAAGCACATTGCCTTTTCTAGGACTATAGTTTTTATAGTTTTACTTGGTTCTTCTTTATGACTAAGCTAAGTGCAGGTCTGCAGTGAGGCATGTGGGAGTATTTAAGAGATATGGGCATATTCTCAGGTACATCAGTAACTGCGTTTTTTGTTATTGTTGTTACTGGGGATTGAACTCAGGGGCACTTAACTACTGAGCCACTTCCCCAGTCCTTTTTGTACTTTATTGAGAGACAGGGTCTCACTGAGTTGCTTAGCGTCTTGCTAAGTTGTTGAGACTGGCTTTGAACTCAGGATCCTCCTGCCTCAGTCTTCCCTACCGCTGGGATTATAGGCGTGTGTCACTGTGCCTGGCTAGTAATTGCATTTTTGATCATGAAAATATTTAACATTCCTCTGAGATTTATTTTCTTCATTTAAAAAATAGTAATAGTGAGCCCCATCAACCTTTATGTTGGAGGATCAAATGAAATAATGAATATAAAATAAAAATAAAAT